>JAVLUX010000017.1:15560000-15735000 GCA_032164185.1 Moxostoma hubbsi | reverse complement strand
TCTCTGGTGCGTTACTGCGAAGACCGCGAGTCAGCATCGTCAACTTCATCTTTGCAAATGACACGGACAAAGAAAAGACTTGTTTATTAATAAATAATTAAAATATCTCCTTGCTATATTTTACATATTCATAATCATTACTTTTGCCGGTTCTTTGTGACAGATTTTAGGAGCTTTATTGGCAGCGCCACGCCGCCACCCTTACATGAGCGCGTCACCGCACCCACCAGAATAGCCCTGTTTTTTTGTTAAGGATTTGTTTACTGTGTGTGTGATTCATTTAATGGAAAGCACATTCACTGAGTTGTCTTGCTAATCAGTGTCTCCTCCTTTATTCAAACTAATTTGTCCTTTAACAGACGAACGTCGCATGATGCTATTTTTATTTACCCGCCACGGTGGCCGGTAGGTGAAGCAAGTTTACCCGCCACAACACAAAATCACCCGCATTTGGCTGGTGGCGGGTGCTAATTTCCATCCCTGGTGTGCCCGGGTGTTGGCTGTTGAGATGGTACAACAACGAGGTTGTACTTGAAGTATATCTAAGCACTGCATTGCAATACTTGCATTTTGCCCCGTCATTCTCGATTTTAAAGTGCTCCCACGCTGTGCTTTTCTTTGCCTGCTTCATATTAGAAAACTGGTCAAGACTACTTCTTGTGGACATTACAAATGTCTGGGAGCGCTCTGGCAGTCTCTGGTGGTGCAAAAATGTATTACAACTAAATTCAATGCACGCCATTGACGCCACTTAACCGAGCAAAATGTTTCACTCGGTTACGCAATTTTTAACGGTTAATCGGTTAACCATGGACACCCCTAATTGTAACTTACTGACCTTACCAAGGTCATTTACCATTCCAAATAAAAAAAAAAACTTAAGGTATTCTATCAAATTGTTTAAAATTAGAAAAGAGGAACTTCTAGAGGGAGAAACTTAAAATATATATTATAACATTGACCTTCAAGCCATAGACAAATGTAGAGAAGCGTCTAATCTCTCAAATTAGCTGGAAATAAAATGCCTAATAATTTTATTTTAATGTGTAATGCCTTGATTGGGCCATTGAAAGGTACCAGGTTGTAAAGCTGTAGTAAATATGTAGGAAATATGCTTTCAGAGCTTCTGATTTAGACTAATTCACCCTGTATCCCAAAAATTGAGAAAGAATTAATAATTCTGTGGAATGCATAGATCTTATAGGGTCGGAGACAAATAATATAATGTCATCTGTGTAGAGTAAAATTTGTACACCACATCTCAAGGGAGAGAAGACAGCCTTGTCGGGTTCCCCTACCAAGACCAAAATAATCTGAAAATATAGCTGCAAGCAGCGATGACGGCCCAAGCACCATGGGTTAATTTCTACTCGGTGGCTTTCGGAAAACATAGCATGATGGACACAGCAACAACTCAACATTAATGTAAACTTGAACCCTAAACATACAACGTGTAATAGATATATGCCATAATTCGAGTTTGTCTACAACTTCGTGTAATTTAATCCATTGCCATGACAACAATATTAAAGCTATCAAGCATCCCTTCAAAATTTTCCATCAGCAGTGTCTAAACAATTTAAGCAATTTGGGTAAATGTAAGGGAACTTTTTCAAAGTCTGTTGTAAGTGCCTCACTTCCTGCTGCCAGTTGGTGGCACTATGATCATGACCCACAATAGCAACGTCAATGTGATTAGCCCCCAAGAAAAAACATGCAGCTTAATTTTGATCTAAATCACACAATGCATGCAGAAGATATGAGACAATTCCAGTTTCCATATTTTTGCCATTAATTTAGTGAATCACCATGGCAACACTGTTCGATATTTAAAAATCTTTTTGCAATTTAGCATCTTTGATGTCTTAGCATAATGTTGTCTAAATGTTGTCTAAATGTGTCAAATGTTGTCTCATGAATCACTTAGGAGTATTTAAAAGTTCAGAGAATTCAGATAATCTACCTATCAATTTTTAATTGCAATTTAAAGTTTTTTGCTAACTGATAAATTTGACATTTTTGCTATCATTTCATGTCATTATTTAATGTAAAAAATATGTATATCTAAAGATTATATTGTAATGAAGTTATTTTTATTTATCCATAAAATTACTTTAACAAATGT
Source organism: Moxostoma hubbsi (assembly GCA_032164185.1). Lineage (NCBI taxonomy): Eukaryota > Metazoa > Chordata > Actinopteri > Cypriniformes > Catostomidae > Moxostoma > Moxostoma hubbsi. The sequence continues at coordinate 15,732,875 of JAVLUX010000017.1, read as the reverse complement.
AATTCATGGCATTAGGTGTTAAGATTTTAATATGAGCACAGAATATGCTTGTAATTTCATTGCAATTCTGTTGTTGCATTTTTTTCTCTGTTTCCTGTCAAAATAAATTAAGAACATTAACTTTGAGTCTGTATTAGTTATTCATACGCACATCTGTTTAAATAGCCTCTAAATTAATGTTGGGCAAATGAGGACATAAATTAGGTTAGAATACTGCATGTTCGCCCATAGAATAATTATTCAAAGCATAAATTATCAGCTGGTTACCAACAAACAACTATTTGTCATGGTTCCGGCATTTGTGCTGGCTCATACTGTTGTGTTTTTCTCTCTCCCTCGTGTCTCACAGGAGGAGCCTGCACGTGATCAGCGGGTGATCTTCTTGGGGAGATGCTGATCACAGCAATGATTTACTCGTCCGTTACAATCTACTTCACACTAATTGCACTCCCTAAATATTCCTTGTGTGTCACCTCGTTATTGGCCCATTTATTGTTCACTGCCATATTAACAGTGCTCTCTTGTGCAGTTAGAGCATGCTGTTTTGTCTGTTGGTTGACCCTCTGTAGAGGTGTGGTTACATTCCTGTTTGCCATCACCCTAGCCAGTTCTGTTCTTGCGTCACTCAAGGCCTGGACTGGGACATATTCTAAAGACCACACCCACAAGAACAAATAAATCAATCTGACTGGCTGATGAATCTGACAATCTGACTTTAGATGCCTATTCACTTGCAATGTCGAGGGATTCTGTGAAATTCTGAAGGCTTGAAGGGGTGGAGCACAGACTCACACGCTGTTTTGGCTAAGGAGAATGGCTTCGGTTTGCAATTTGTGAAACAGTTGTCACATTTTGATTTAAAAGTATCAAGGAATAATTTGTGATTGGATAATTTTTTTATTTATTTTTTTTGCCATTCGTTTGTAGATTAATTAGGGGTTGAAAGCGATTGAAAATGCATAGGCAAAAAGGTCAATGAGAATGAAAGGATGAAAATATCTATTTATTTATTTATTAGGCATGTTACGCCAGCAGAGAAGGCTTTGCTGGCACTGAGAAATTGCCACGGGCCATATACAATTAGAGTTCATATATTTGAGCATTTATGTACATATTTAAATTCCACAAGTTTTTAAAAAAACTTTACATATATACGAAAATTTTCATTTTTGTCATATTCTGAATAATCACCTATATCAACTGTATATAATTGCTATTTTAAGATTAAGATTCAACTTTATTGTCATTGTGCAGAGTACAGGTAAAGAGCCAATTAAATGCATTTTTTGTTTTTCACATATTCCAACTGATGAAACAGCGCCCCTGGAGCAGATAGGGTCAATGGCCTTGCTCAAGGGCCCAACAGTGGTATCTTGACGGTGCTGAGGCTTGAACCCCTGACCTTTCGGTCAGTAAATCAGAGCCTTAACTGCTGAGCTACCACTGGCTAATGGGATTATTAGTGATTTTGTGTCTTATAAAAAAGAACATAGTAAGTAGAAGTAATAAAGAACAGATAAGTGTGATCAAAATTTTCTACAGATTTCAAGCCTTACACTGAGGGGCCGTTCACATCGAGCACATTTATGTGTCAGTCAGCACTATTATATATAAATGATTTCAATGTAAATGCGTGCTAGATAGACGTCTTTGATGGATTGTTTGTGTTTTTAAATGCCATGTCAAGTTAAAAAGAACAAACGTCTCGAGACACATATGTTTTGCTCTTTGTGGCGCTGCATATAATTTTAGTGCAAAAACAAACACATTCAAACATTTGATTGGCATGTACCATGATTTCAAACACTGCGCTGATATTTCAAATAAATATTTTTAACATTAGCTAATGGATTAATGGCCATGGAGAGGGATGTCATTGCTCCCGTATACAAGCTAAGATACAGACGTTGTTATTTTGCTAGCCATCTTTAACAGATCTTTAACTTTATCAGTCGTTCTATTGATTAACATAGGTTACACATACTTAGAACTATTGTTCGTCGATGTTGCCACAACATGTTAATGATGGACTGGCACTGGTCCAAAGTTACTTTGTAGCTACAAATATTGGAAATTTACTTTTCCAGTTAACACAGTGTAATCAAATACATTGCTGCAACGAAAATATGGTCATCAAATTAAGGTGGAGTTAGGTAATGCAAGAAAGTGTATCGAAGGTTAAAATAGATGTACAATAAATCTGTAAATTACAGCATAAATCTGCAATGTTTAAATACTCTGATATTTAAATCTGGTATATGGCCATATATAAACAAATACATTTACAGTTGATATATTTGTAGTATGTACTATATACTATGAGGGGTGGCAACACCATAGCAAGTGTCCATGTGTAGACCTTATGGATTAAGGTGCCAAGCTTCATTGCAACATGTACTAGTTCATTAATTTGACTTACAATCAAATTATAAATGTCCATGAATTTGCGATACAACTGCATTTCCACGGGAACCACATTGTAATAATTTTGCTACTGATTTGCCAACATAAAAAAAAAATTAAAATTTAAAAAAAAAATATCTCCAGAGTACCTTTACATTGTCAATTAAACACATCAACAAATTCCAAATGTTCCTTAGCTTGACAAAACTGGAAATCTGGAATAAACTTTAAGTGTACACATGGATGGAGAATGTATGCATTTCCAATGTTATTCTGCTAATAAAATCCTGTTGGCCTATCAACTTTGTAACAGCTGAAATAAGCCATTTGAAAGGGAACATTAACACAAAGTTAGTTCTAAATAAAAATACACTCAAGGAAAATTGTACCTTGGGTGGCAATGCTGCAAAACTCATGAATATAATATAATTTTTTATGCACAATAAGAGATTATTTTAAATCACCTATTTTGACAAATAGTCACTCTTAATGACCTATTCAATCACTCAAATAGATATTTAATATTATGTGGTAATTTAATCTCTACATCTGCCACTATCAGTTTTGGGATTTTGTTAGTAGATGAACACATATCAGCAATTTAATAAAGACCATGACTGATTTGTCTAGTGGTTACTTTTTAATGTCTAGTTTTTAGAGGTTCTGGTTTCTAATTCACCCAAATATAAAGTGTTATTGTAATAAACCAAGATTGCATCTGTATGTTAGTGGATGGGTACACTATAAAAATAAAATGCAACAGAAGATGCAGAGAGACAAGAGTAGCGGAAACAGATACATTTATTGATGTTCTATATTTAAAAAAAGAAATAAACCCAGCGACCTCCGAAGTTCAGACAGCGACAAACACAAACTGTCTGCTCCAGCAGCGGGACCATAGCATCGGTGACCAAGGTGGCACAGCCCACGAACACCCATCGCACAACCCAGCCATGAAACACTCAGTTTATATAGGAAGGAAACACACTGGGTGCTGGCGCTGCACATTAACAATCAGCTCACCTGGTTACCCCACACTTGAGCGCGATTATGAGAGAGAGACAGAGATAGAGAGAGAGAGCGAAAGACCAAACACAAGCTCTAAATACACACAAACAATACGGCTAAGGCGGCAATCAAAATGGGGACATTCACTTTTCAATTTCCTGGAGAAAAAAAAAGAAAAAAAAAAGCTTTTTTTCTATTTTATTTATATAAAAAAAAAAATACGATTTTAATGTTTAAAATTCAAACATGCAAAATACCTCAAAACGTGAATATATAAAAAAGGAATTGATGTAATGTATTGCCATGGCAACAGTATTTAAGATATGAAGAATCCCTTCAGATTTTTAAAATCTGCAATGTCTTTAAAATATATCTAAAAAAATATATTTTGTTAAAAAAAATTTTGAAGCAATTCAGGTTAACATAATAGGGATATCTCAAAATCCATTAAAAGTGACACTTCCTTCCACCAGTTGGTTGAGCTATGGGCGTGACCCACAATAGCTACATCAATGTGATCAGCCTGCAAGGACCAACATTTGGCTCAATTTGTATGTAAAACCACACCATGCATGCAGAAGATGAGACATTATTATATCACTTTTTATCACACCGTTCGATACATCAAAAATCCTTTTGCGACTTCCGGTCGACGTTCAACATGTGAGGCTGCGAAGTCCTGAGCTCTGCAGGCAACTTTCATTTAAACAGTAATTTCAGCGTGCAATATACAAAACAAAAGTATTACGAGGTCACCCTTTGATGTGGTAACTTGCCCATCTTAAGCATTTAAAAAAATGATTTCTTACTGAGACACGTATGTGTAACTCGGACTACATTAGCCTGAGGAGGGGTTGGGTTGGACAAGTATACCATTCCCGCTTTCAGAGTGAGGCCAGGGGTGCTGGGGTATTTATTCACAAAATCCATACCATTTGTAGCATCTGAAACCATTTCTGATTCTAATGGACGTTTGTTATTGTAGTGGGTAAACTTCATAACATACCTTTGACACTTGTTTGCGTTTATGCCCCAAATTGGGATGACTTTAAATTCATGAACACATTCCAGTCAACTATACCACATTTAGACACCCACCAGCTGATCTTATCTGGTGATTTTAATTGTATAATCAACACATTATTGGACAGATCTTCAAATAGAATAATTGTTAAATCAAAAACAGCTGAGTGCATAAATACTTTAAGAATCATGTCCAATATCTGACCCATGGCGATTTCTGTACCCTACTAAGAGGGAATACTCTTTTCACCTGTCCATCATTAAAATTATAGACTGATAATACACGCATTGCTTTATTTAAGTCCCTCCTCCCTTTGGTACAGTCATGTGATTATAATAGTATAGTGATATCGGACCACGCTCCTTTAACCTTGGAATTGATCTTCCCTAGACACAGACCCAATAGATTTCGATGGAGACTTAATCCACTCCTTTTGTCCAATTAATCTTTTATTTCTACAAATATAGACATATTTCTGGAAGCCAACTCAAATAACGAGACTTCCCCATCCCTGCTGTGGGAGACCCTTAAGGCCTACCTGAGGGGGCAGATTATATCCTATAATGCCTCTATCCACAAATCTGAATGGCAAGACAAATAGAATTATCGAATCTCATCTTAGAAGTAGATCAAGTCTATGCTAAATCCCCAACTCCAGAGCTGTATAAAAAGCAGATGATGCATCAGGCTGAATTCGACATGCTCTCGACTGGGCAAGCAGAACGAGCTCTATTAAAGGCAAGGCACATGTCCTATGAACATGGAGAGAGGCCAAGTAGAGCCCTTGTACACACTCTGAGACATACATTTGACACTCCTGTTATTGACCAAATTAACTCTGAGACAGGCCCACTATCAGACCCTTTGGATATTAACAAAGTTTTATGACTTCTATTTTAACTTGTATGCATCTGAACACCCCAATGATCTGAGATACTTTCTTTGAAGGTCTGCATATTCCTGCTGTTACTGAAAAATGCCCCTATCACCCTGGATGAACTAAACAAGGCTATTGCATGTATGCAGATTGGGAACTGTCCAGGCCCGGACGGCTTCCCTACTAAATTTTAGAAGAAGTTCTCTGTAAAACTGAGCCCTTTACTAAAAGCGGTATTGGATTATTTTTTTGACTTGTTGAGCCTCACTCCAACCTTACGTCAGGCATCAATATCCCTGCTTTTAAAAAAAGGGCAAAGATCCCCTTAACTGTTCCTTCTACCATCCAATAAGTCTTATTAACGTTGATGTTAAGATACTGGCTAAAGTGCTGGCGCTCCGTCTTGAGTCTATTTTGCCCACCCTTATGTCCCCTGACCTAACAGGATTCATCAAAAATAGACATACATTTTTTAATGTTAGGCGTGTGTTTAATATTCTTTACACGTCATCGTCATTGCTTTTTGCATTGGTGATGGAGCCCCTTGCAGCCTTCATTCGGCAATATAAAGATATTAAGGGGGTCTTTAGATTGAACCAGGGACATAAAATCTCATTATATGCGGATGATGATTTCCCTTTATATTTGATCCTCTCACGTCAATCCCACATATTCTCAATACTCTGGAAGAATTCGGTAGATTCTCTGGCTATAAACTCAACCTTGACAAAAGTGAGCTCTTGCCCATTACAACAGCATTCAATCAAATCTCCTTCCATGCACTACCATTCAAAGTAAAAAATAATAAGTTCAGTTATCTTGGTGTGTCTTACTAGGTCTCACTCTCCAATTTTACTCCGCTTCTGAAACGAACTCGAGATCTTATCCGCAGGTCCACTTTGCCCCTGTCCTTAGCCGGGTGAATCAATACAATTAAAATTAACATCCTCCCGAAATTCGTATATTTATTTCAGTGAATACCATACTTTCTTATGAAGGCATTTTTTAATCTTTAAAATATAAAATATAGTATATATATAGTCATATTTCATCTTTTATTTGGAGCAATAAAACGCCTAAACTATTTTTACAAAGGCCTAAGATGCAAGGCAGGATGGCTTTACCAAATTTCCTAATATATTATTGGGCTGCAAACATCAAAAGCCTATTTTACTGGCTATGGGATACATCTAACCTGGATATTCCTGCCTGGTTACACATTGAAACCAGTTCTTGCTGTCGGATTTCACTTTCTGCTCTTTTGTGTTCATCAATTCCCTTGCATACACCCCAGACTTGCCAGAACCTTGTGGTGCTACACTCCTTAAAAATTTGGTTCCAGTTTAGAAAACACTATGGGTTAGTCTCCATATCTATCTTTGCCCTGATTGTAGCCAATCATCTGTTCACAGCTTCCCTTATGGACAACACATTTGATCAGTGGCTCAAGAAGGGGATTTTGAATATTAAGATGTTGTATAAAGGGGACATTTTCATGTCATTTGACCAACTTAAGCACAAGTTTGCTCTTCCAGCACATCACTTTTTTCATTATTTACAAATCAGACATTTTATACAGAATCAGTTTACTCAATTTCTCCACCAGCAAAGACATTTCTGGATTCAATCTTAGAAATCAACCCTGAGGTTAAAGGAATCATATCCAGGCTTTATACAGCTATATTTGATATGGAAGGCTCCTCACTCTTCCTCATTCTCAATAATAAAGGAAAACTGGGAGGGTGTCTTGGGGACGGGCATAACCGCGGATCAATGGACTAAAATACTTCAAAGAATGCACATCTATTTGTGCGAGACATGGTCTTATTCAATTCAAGATTATACATCGGCTTTATATGTCCAAGGTCAAGCTTTCATATTTTTTCCCTGGGGTTAGCCCCATTTGTAATGGATGCAAGCAAGCTCCTGGCAGTCTCTATCATACATTTTGGCCATGTCAACGTCTGACAACATTTTGGTCCTCTATTTTTTAGGTTTATTCAGAGATTACAGGTTTGGCTCTTCGGCCCTATCCTTTTCTCTGGCTTTTTGGTGCCACCAGATGATACTGTCCTGCAAAAAACACAATTAAACAGCATAGGCTACTCTTCTCTCTTGGCAAAGCATCTCATTCTTTTAAATGGGAAGAATGTCCTCCCCCTCATATGAAAATATGAGAAATACACTGAATGGATCCAAGGGAATGTTTGAAGTGGTGTTTTATATATATATATATATATATATATATATATATATATATATATATATATATATATATATATATATATATATATATATATATATATATATAAATTCCCTGGGATGAGTATATCGAATTCCAGAGCATGCATGTTTCAAACAATCCAAAATGGTCGTCTTCTTTATGGGCAGAGCTTATGACCATCAGTGCAAAGTTGTCCGGCTTGATGAGATCTATAGGTGTACAAAGTTTGGTGACTATAGCTAAAAAGGGATGTGCTACAGAGCCCCCCCAAACAGGCCCATGTTCTAGGTGGTGATGCAGAGAAAAGAAAAAAAACAAGAAAAAACATACAACTCTATTTTAATCTAAATCACACTGCCAGAATATCCAAGACACTTCCTGTTTCCTTCTTTTGGCCAACAATTTAGTGAATCACTATGACAACTCCATTCAATATTTTAAAATCTATTTGCAATTTAGCATCTTCGATGTCTAGACCTAATGTTGTCTAAATGTGGTGACAGCAACATGAAATCACCATTTAGAAAATCTATCTAAATGTTTAACTGTAATTTAAAATGTTTTACTAACCGATTAATTTAACATGGAGAAGTTGACGCCTTGACATTTGTGCTTTTTTCAGTTGCTTAAAAACATATTAATGGCTAAAGTCTGATAACACTGTATTCAACACAAACTAGGCTACATTAATATGCGAGCAACATATACACACACACACACACACACACACACACACACACACACACACACATATATATACACTCACCTAAAGGATTATTAGGAACACAATACTAATACTGTGTTTGACCCCCTTTCGCCTTCAGAACTGCCTTAATTCTACGTGGCATTGATTCAACAAGGTGCTGAAAGCATTCTTTAGAAATGTTGGCCCATATTGATAGGATAGCATCTTGCAGTTGATGGAGATTTGTGGGATGCAAAATCCAGGGCACGAAGCTCCCGTTCCACCACATCCCAAAGATGCTCTATTGGGTTGAGATCTGGTGACTGTGGGGGCCATTTTAGTACAGTGAACTCATTGTCATGTTCAAGAAACCAATTTGAAATGATTCGAGCTTTTTGACATGGTGCATTATCCTGCTGGAAGTAGCCATCAGAGGATGGGTACATGGTGGCCATAAAGGGATGGACATGGTCAGAAACAATGCTCAGGTAGGCCGTGGCATTTAAACGATGCCCAATTGGCACTAAGGGGCCTAAAGTGTGCCAAGAAAACATCCCCCACACCATTACACCACCACCACCAGCCTGCACAGTGGTAACAAGGCATGATGGATCCATGTTCTCATTCTGTTTACGCCAAATTCTGACTCTACCATCTGAATAACTCATCAGACCAGGCAACATTTTTCCAGTCTTCAACTATCCAATTTTGGTGAACTCTTGCAAATTGTAGCCTCTTTTTCCTATTTGTAGTGGAGATGAGTGGTACCCGGTGGGGTCTTCTGCTGTTGTAGCCCATCCGCCTCAAGGTTGTGCGTGTTGTGGCTTCACAAATGCTTTGCTGAATACCTCGGTTGTAACGAGTAGTTATTTCAGTCAAAGTTGCTCTTCTATCAGCTTGAATCAGTCGGCCCATTCTCCTCTGACCTCTAGCATCAACAAGGCATTTTCGCCCACAGGACTGCCGCATACTGGATGTTTTTCCCTTTTCACACCATTCTTTGTAAACCCTAGAAATGTTTGTGCGTGAAAATCCCAGTAACTGAGCAGATTGTGAAATACTCAGACCGGCCCGTCTGGCACCAACAACCATGCCACGTTCAAAATTGCTTAAATCACCTTTCTTTCCCATTCTGACATTCAGTTTGGAGTTCAGGAGATTGTCTTGACCAGGACCACACCCCTAAATGCATTGAAGCAACTGCCATGTGATTGGTTGATTAGATAATTGCATTAATGAGAATTTGAACAGGTGTTCCTAATAATCCTTTAGGGGAGTGTGTGTGTGTGTGTGTATATATATATATATATATATATATATATATATATATATATATATATATATATATATATATATACACACACATACACATACATACACACACACACACACACACACACACATATAGTGTTTCCCCTGCCATTATATTAGGGGGGCGCCCCGCCCCCCCCCCCCCCCCAACGGCACCCTCCGCCCCCCCTTGAAGGTTAATTATATTTTCTATATAGCGTCAGATCACAACAGAAGTCATTTAAGGTTACCTTTCCAATAGAACAGGTCTATAACTTGTTCTTTTATTAAACAAACTACATAGCCCTTATGTTATTTATCTTATTTACACGACGGCATGTCATTTCTGTCTCTACATGGTCACACGTTTACTATTCTCCTCAGCTCTCTGTATCGCGCACGGCGGAGTTCCGCCCCTATGCGCGCACACACACACACGCCTACACACACACACACACACAGACAGGTTCGCGCGCACACAGGTGAGCATAGGGGTGTTCGATTCCAGGTTTTCTGGTACGGAGGTATGCATAATTACAAACTAGAGTCACTATGACTGTTATCTATTTCTAAAGAGATAAGCTACAAGCTACGTGTAGGATAAATACAGGATGAATAAGAGGGATAAATGCTGACTGGAAGCTGCAGTGTGAAGTGTAAAGGGGATTAATGGAAAGGAGGCGGTGAGAACCGGCTTGACATAAATTATATTTTAATATAAAAACTGAAACAAAAAGACAAACCACACAAAGGTGTCGGACAGCTGTCCGTAAATCAATCTCTCTGTCGCACTGCAGCTTCCAGTCGGCCTTTATCCGTCTCTGAGGCTTGATTAGCCCCTAATGAGTGTAAGCCGGCCCCGCCCCGCACTCCACCCTATCACAATAAAAAATTCTTACTGACCTCAAACTTTGGAATGGTAGTGTATAATGTTACAAAAGCTTTCTATTTCAGATAAATGCTGTTATTTTGAACTTTCTATTCAAAGAATCCTGAAAAAATTTGTACACAACCATTTTCAACATTGATAATAATAATAAATGTTTCCTGAGCAGCAAACCAGCATATTAGAATGATTTCTGAAGGATCATGTGACACTGAAGACTGGAGTAATGATGCTGAAAATTCTGCTTTACATCACAGGAATAAATTGCATTTTAAAATATGTTTTTTATATATATATATATATATCTCAATCAGAAGACAGGGACACAATACATGTATTTTGGGGATGTGTAAAGATCCAAGAATTTCGGTTGGGGGTTCAGAACTTTATGTGTGAGGTGTTGAACACAGAACTTTCATTTAGCCCCAGACTCTGTCTCCTGGGAGATGGGATGACACTTATAATTGAGGACAAATATTAAAAAAAGTTGGGTTCTAGCCGGAGTCATGATTGGGTCGCATATAAAATCACCCTCAGGGGATGGAAGTAGGCTGGGGCACCGTCATTTAGAGCATGGTGCAGGGCGATGGGCAAGATGGTAGTGTTTGAGGAGATGGTTTTAGAAGGCTGGGGGAAATGTGTCTTTGGGGGGGGGGGGTATTTGGCTTTTTGGAAGGTTCTCGGGGAGTGGCTGTGGAGAGGGATTTTTAGTTTAGTTGGGCATGAGTTTTATTGATTTTGTTTGATCTTTTATGTATTTTTGGTATTTATTTTATTTTTATGATCTAGTTGTTGGTGGCCACAGTGTGTGTGTGTGTCTCTCAGGTGGTAGAGGGTTGTCCACTAATCACAGGGTTGGTGTTTCGTTTCCTGGCCCACATGACTCCACATCCCGAAGTGTCCTTGGGCATATTACTCCCTGTTAATTCAGAATCTGGGGGATGGAGCTTTGTCTAAGTTTTATCTTTGGAATCAATACAATTGTTAATACCAACAACAACAAAAAAAAATTTCAAAGTTTGAAATCAAGCTGCCTTTCGTTATTATGTAGGCTATTGCTTAACAAAAATTACCCAATAGCACCACTTAGTGTCCAACCAGCGGTTCTACCGATGTTAGTTGTTTTGAGTGTGAACACCACACCGATGTGAAAATCATGATACCATAATGAATGACAACCCGATCTGAATGACAATCTGATCTGAAAGCTCAGACTAAGACTCATTAACAAAAATTTTAAAAATAGTATTGTGTTATTGTCCAGTTCAGACTACAAAAATCTAAACGGACTTCCATCATATAGGCCAAAAAAAAATATAGGATTTTTTTTCTGCCTATGTGAACATAGTTCACTTCCACTGCTGTAATGCAAGGAATTGAGTGAAAGACACTGTGTACAGTACACTAGTGTTTTTTACATTTGATCCCATATATTTTGACATCACTGACTTTCTCTTGTTCTCCTCAAGGCAAGGCCAAACAATCACTGTGCTGTTTCTAGCTCCACACAACAACAAGCCCTGATCCAAAAACAGACACCTTAACTACTACTGCACTACAACCCATGTATTCAAAACAAAAGCTTGTTGCAATTTAACATTAGAGCAACATACAGTAGCTGTTCTAGAAAATGGAATTGTGTGCTCTATCCATGTGTGTGCTCTCCCCAATACTATTCTCCCTGTACACAAATGACTGCAAAGCCAAGGACCCCCGTCAAGCTCCTGAAGTTTGAAGATGACACTATAATCATCAGCCTCATCCAAGATGACAAGTCTGCATACAGAAGCGAGGGTGAACAGCTGGCTGTCTGGTGCAGTCAAAACAACCTGAAGCTGAACATGCTCAAAACAGTGGACTTGATAGTGGACTTCAGGAGGAACACACTAGAACCATATGTAAACGAGAGAGCAGGTTTCCTTATGCCACTTAAGGGATTAATAGAAAGCGGTTTAACACACCTAGGTTTCTCCCAGAGAATGCAGCTTATCTGGCCATGTAAACACATAAGTGGCGTTCTCACAGATTTTTGAAGAGCTTTCTCACCAACTTCTCACTGCTTTTTCACCAAGTCACATGTATACACGAGATAAGTGTAAGACACTTATACAGAACACAGCTTTCCTCTCAATAAGCCGCTTTCTGATGTCCATGTAAATGTCCATTGTGTCAATACTCTGTACTTCAATAACTGACTGGTTTTGTTAGGCTACCAAATTGGACATTACAAAGGACAGTTCGGACTACAGAGCAAATTACTGGTTCCCCCTGCCCACTCTCCAAAAACTGTAAACATCCAGAGTGTGGAAAAGGTCTGGAAAATTCACCCTGGACCCCACCGCACCACCCCACAATCTTATTGAACTGTTGCCTTCTGGCCCCCTCAGGCTATCCATCTCATGAACAGTTAAGGCGGCTGTGGCTAAGGTGGTAGAGCGGGTCGGCAGAAATCTCAGCTCACGGTATTTCAGCAATTAATTTAGAATGCAGACCTTATTAAAATAACACAGGAGAAACTCAACAGTCTGTCAAAATAAATGTTCCACCAAAATAAAGGCTGTTTAACTGGATGCGTGAAACTGAAGTCAATACGATTACTACAATTACTTTTGTATTGAAAAATTTTAGATATAAAAGTAATCACAATAATACTACTAATAACAATAATTTAATAATCAATTTATATTTATTAAAATTATTACTACATATAAGCAATTCCATATAAACAAGTGTACTGAATATCAGCACTCTGATTCAGTCATACAGTAGTAGCCTTGTGCCACAGAAGTTGTCATTAATGTTTCATTTATACTGTGATGCTCTGTACTGCAGCATTTTATTTTTATTTTTTAACTAATTATTAGATATTATTTGATTGAAGCTTTGTATTCATGTAATTAAACACTGTTTTCATTAAAACAAATCATGGAATGCAGATACATTTAAATGGAAAATGCAGAATTTGCAACTGCAAGATTTTATGCTGTTCTTTTAATCAAATCATCTTCCGTGTGATTTCATCAGTAATCTGAAACTATTTATTTATTACCAAAGTATCGATACCGAGGTACCAGAGGCCCAATCTTCATACAATCACTTCATACATCTTAGATTATATGATCTATTCCAGATCTTCTAATCATGATAATTCCGCTCTAGCTAATTCTGTTCTTCAAATGCATGAGTGGATTTGACTAGTATATCTGGATTGAGTTGTCTGAGATGATTGTGCGTTCCTGTGTTCACTGAAAAGAGCACGTGTATGGATAATTGAAACAATAATCAGAAATGTAGTGACTGGTTGGTGACACGACAGAACATAATGAGGTTATAAACTTAAGTAAAAATATGAAAATGACAAATCATTGTGTATTTATTTCTTAATATACACTTTAATAAGAGATTTGTTATTTGTATGCATCTAACATTGTAAATGCATAAAATATAGAGGCCTATAAAATTTATAAGTAATATCTAGAAATACAAAATAGGACTATATATATATATATATACACACACACATACATACAGACACGTATGTACAATATACAAATATAAATCTGTTACATACAAAAGCAAGGGAATGTAATGGCAGATGAGGTATGGTATGTTGGATAAATATATATAGACTAAGCGGTGTATTGCATATAAATTATTTATTAATAGGGAGTAGGGCTGCAACTAACGATTATTTTGATAATCGATTAATCTAACGATTATTGCAACGATTAATCTTTAGCTCTTAACCAATTATTCAGCTTGTGCCCCAGCTTAAAAGGTTGGATTAAACATGCGTACTAACAATAAATAGGAAAAAAAAATCATCTTTTAAAAAAAAAAAAATATTGTTATCAAGTGTTTCTGTCTTGTATTCCATTTAAAATTGTCTAAAAATCCTCAAAAAGAGATCAATTTACATAAGCAACATATAAGACATCTAGACTTGTTTTCAGATGATATGTGTGTGTATATATATATATATATATATACACACAAAATACACTTATATGAGTGTATTTTTTTCACTTGGTTATACTTCTGCGAGTGCAGTAAAGACAAACTATATGTATATTCATGATCTATTCTCTAAAAGCATATGCTGCTTCTCAGGTGAATGCATATTTTTTAAAGGAGTTTTAGATATTTTAAAATATTTGTATTTTTAATATTATATTCAATATTCTCAGATAACAATTTTTTCTTCTGCAGTATAGCTGCTAAAAAAAGTATGTTGTTTTAAATTAGTTTGATTTTTTTTATTTGAAAACAAGCCAAAACAAAAACAAATCATACACAGCAACAAAATACTGTTATATGGGGTGAAGACTACCCTCTCTCACCTTTCTGTTCACTTCAATCCATCCTTAACTCACAAAAAAAACAAGCTCTGTCTTATTAAAAAATCTGCGTATTGCCAATTTTCTTCACGATAAGAAATGCACGGTGACATATTTTATGATTCAATAAGTCGTGAGCCATCGCATTATAATCTAGCTTTAGCAAGTGCGGGCTCGAGGGATGAGCATCCCCACGACAAAGTGTGCATCAGCCGGGTGCGGTTTCAATCTTTCCCCCTTAGATAGTGACATTCGCACAACTTATAGAAGAGGCTCTGACTACACAGAAAAATGCCAGAGTTAGTAGTTAATTACATGATCTGCTTCCATATTATTTGAACTTTATTAAAGCTGTAACACATTTAATATACCGGGGTGTTTCCATTAAAGAGCTCCGACTCCAGACTTCTGCATTTACTTATTTGGTATTTTTGTATAATTCCTTTGTACTTTGTTGTGTACATCACCTGAAGCTGTTTGGAAAGTTTAGAGTGCATCTGGACTGGGATCTGTGTAATTCTTCCACTCCTCAGTCAGGCGCAAGCTGCAGTGCTGCTCTTGTGTGTCATCAGAATTTAATGTGATCTCATGTTACATTAAATGAGATCAAACGACTATTCAACAATGAAAATTTTTGTCAACAATTTTCTATCGTCGATGTTGTCGATAACGTCGACAAATCGTTTCAGCCCTATGGGGGATTTTTAACTGTTAACTGACAGTTCTGGTATTCAGTTCTCTGTAGCGCCTGCCAGAAGGCACCAGTTAAAAAAAAAAGTAGTGGGCATGGTGATTGGGGACCAGAGTGATTTTTCCAGCATTTTTCCACACTCTTTAAGGGAGGACAGGTGGCAACCAATAATCCTCTCAGCAGTCCGAACTGTCCGATTTTGTAGCTGCACCAAACCAGACAGTTACTGAAGTGCAGAGGACAGACTCAATGACTGCTGAGTAGAACTGTAACATCAGCATCTGTGGCAGATTGAACTTCCTCAACTGTCAAAAGGAAGTGCAACCTCTGCTGGGCCTTCTTCACAGTGGAGTCAATGTGGGTCTCCCACTTCAGGTCTTGTGAGATGGTAGTTCCTATGTACCTGAATGACTCCACTGCTGACACAGTGCTGTTTAGAATGGTGAGGGGGGGGGGTCAATGTAAGGGTGTTCCTCCTGAAGTCCACAACCATCTCCACCATTTTGAGCATATTCAGCTCCAGGTTGTTTTGATTATACCAGTGAAGCCAGCCGTTCAACCTCCCTTCTGTTTATGTACTCATCGTCATCTTGGATGAGGCCAATGACCGTAGTGTCATCAGAAAACTTCAGCAGCTTGACAGAGGGGTCCTTCGCGGTGCAGTCATTTGTATACAGAGAGAAGAGTAGTAGGGAGAGGATACATCCCTGAGGGGCACCAGTGCTGATTGTACATGAGCTGGAAGTGAATTTCCACTGACTCACTAGCTGCTGCCAGTCCATCAGAAAGCTGGTGATCTACTGAGAGATAGACGTTGGATCAAAGAGGTGTAATTTAGTCTGGAGAATAGCTGGGATGGTGTTGAAAGCCGAAATGAAATCCACAAAAAGGATCCTGGCATATGTTCCTGGTCTGTCCAGATGTTGCAGGATATGATGCAATCCCATGTTGACTGCATCATCCACAGACCTGTTTACTCGATAAGCAAATTGAAGGGGATCCAGAAAGGGTCCAGTGATATCCTTCAGGCGGGTCAACCCCCGTCTTTCAAATGAGTTCATGTTCACAGACGTCAGAACAATGGGTCTGTAGTCATTAAGTCCTGTGATTTTGGGTTTCTTTGGGACAGGAATGATAATTGAGCATTTGAAGCAGCACGAGACACTGCTCCAGTGATCCATTGAAGATCAGTGTGAAGATGAGGGCCAGCTGGTCACCACAGAATTTTAGACAAGTGGTTGAAACACCATCTGGGCATGTGCTTTCCTTGTCTTTTGTTTTCGGAAGACAACAATTTTGGGGGAAGATCTCTTTAAGTTATTAATGCCTTTCAGGCTGCTCCACACTGATGCAGGGTTGTTAGCTGAAAACTTGATTTTCAGCTTATCAGAAAACCTCTTTTAGCCACTCTGATTTCCTTATACAGTGTGTTTCTGGCCTGATTGTACAAGACTTTATCTCCACCTCTGTAAGCATCCTCTTTGGCCTGAAGAAGCTGACTATGTAGCTGTAAACCATGGTTTGTCATTGTTGTATGTTAAATGATGACACAGTATCTGTGAGCTCATCCAGATTGGTGTCTGCAGCCTCAAAAACACTCCAATCTGTGCAAAGCAGGCTTGTAGTTCCAGCTCTGCTTCATTGGTCCATCTCTTTAGTCTTTACGACAGGCTTAGCTGATTTTAGTTTCTGCCAGTAGGTTGGAAGATGATGAACAAGACAATGATTAGAGAGTCCCAAAAACTGCCCTAGGGACAGAGCGATATGCATCTTTCATTATTGTGAGAAAAGTGAGCCAGTACATTTATCTCTCTACTGGGGTATGTAATGTGCTGTCTGTGTTTGGGCAGTTCATGTGTGAGGTATGCCTTGTTAAAATCCCCAAGAATAATAATAACTGAATCTGGGTATTGTTGTTCCATGCCTGTGATCTGATCAGCCAGCTGTTGCAATGCTGCATTTATGCACATGCGTGGCAGGATATAAACACTCACCAGAATAAACGAGGAAAACTTCTGAGACGAGTAGAAAGGCTACAGTTAATAAAGAGCACTTTCAAATTAGGAAACCAACTTACGTTGATGTAAAAGCATGTTTCACCGCCTCTCATTTTCCCTGTTAATTCCACGATGTGATCTGCTCTGAACAGCTGAAAGCCCAGAAGATGTAATGCACAGTCCGGAATGGCTTCACACAGCCAGGTTTCTGTGATGCACAAGGCAGCAGAGATTGAAAAGTCCTTGTTTGTATGGGTGAGGAGATGTTGTCTGTCCGTTTGTTAAGAAGAGAGCGGAGATTCGCAAGATGAATACTCTGCGCCTGACCAGCGCACCAGCTTGCTTCCCTCGCCTGTGTCTCTTAAACAACACAGCAGCGCCTCCAACTAAAATGTCCAGTAAAACATCCAAATAGTGAAAAACTTGGAAAAGATTGTCTGGTATGCGCAGCCGAATGTTCGGCAGTTTGTCCCTGGTAAAACGGATTGGAAAAAGATTGCTAAACACAGGGCAAACAAATAAAAACATCAAAAGAACTAGAGCGCCTTTGCTTCAAAAGGCTGCTCTCATAAGAATAATACAGCAGCTGATACAGACTTCCAGTAACGCATCTGCTTATAAAAGGTGTGATCTAATCGTGTTTACATTAAATAAGCCTGCTGAGCAGGTTTGAACTTACAGACCTTTTGCCATGACAGCAACTCAGAGATGTTTCTTCAAAGAACATATCAATCCAGGATCGGGTCAAATCGTCAACAATAAAATCCAGATAACTCCCTAATTAAAGTACGAAGAATGGGCCCGAGGGCTTGTATTGTACCGATTCCAAAATTAGAGCAACCCTAGCTCCTAGTCAGCTCTAGTTCACGGCAGGTATTTGAAAGCACCAGGCAGTGTACAGTAGAGCAGTGTCAATACAATCAAATATAGAAATATTGTGATCCTTTTTCTCAAAATATTGTATTGATACTTTATATCCATGTATCTATATTTATACTCAACTATTTGTGTTCTTCTGTCAAGCATTTTGATAAAAAAGGAGCAGGTTGTCCAAAGTGCAAACTCAAAGCGCTGTTCTTCAGTGCAGTCAGACACTTCTAGAGGCAAGAGAGAGACTAAAGAGAGAGCGCATCAAGCATTTGAGACTATAGCCGGGCAAAAATATAGATTTTCTGCTTAATCGCGATTTTCATTTAAACGATCCGGATGTTAAATTCCTAAAGTTGCTCTTTTATTCCATATGCAACCCTCTACCTGCATCCTCTCTGAATGCAGTTAAAAATGTCAGAGATGATTAGTCACTTGCTGGTAATTTTTCAGATTTCACTCACCAGTGTTTGAGTAGTCGAGAGCCGCAAAGTTCAGCACAGAGACTGTGTGTTGAGTACAGTCAGTTATTGATCAAAAACATAATTCTAATTGCAAATAGCATGGATGGATGCCATTCAACAAAATCACTTCTGTCAAAGTCCCAGCCACTGGTCTTAATGAGCATTTTAGCACTTGTTAAACATATAATTGAAACTACTTTTAAAAAGCACAAATTAGGCATATAAACAACCAACAAGTAACCAAAAATATAAATGCAATATAATACATGGAATTTCGTGACATCATATTTATTGATGGAATACAATACAATAAATACGTGTATGTATGTATGTATATGTATGTGTGTATATATATATATATATATATATATATATATATATATATATATATATATATATATATATATATATATATATATATATTTTTTTTATTTTTTTTTTTAAAAAAAAGCTAAAAATGTTACCAAAATTATGAAAAACTAATAATTTTTTTTTTATTAATATTACTGTAATTTTGAAGGTCCACTGTATTAATACCAGCATTAGCTGAAAGATAATTTATTTTATACTGTAAGCTAAATGGACATTATAACAGAAATATGCCCAAATGTGGTGTTGTAGTGGGCTAAAGCAAATAACTGGTAATCAGAAGGTCGCTGGTTCGATCCCCACAGCCACCACCATTGTGTCCTTGAGTAAGACACTTAACTACAGGTTAACTCGGGGGGATTGTCCCTGTAATAAGTGCACTGTAAGTCGCTTTGGATAAAAGCGTCTGCCAAATGCGTAAATGTAAATGAATTGGAATTGAAAGCTTGTGAATCTGAATCAAATCCGTCTTGTGATTTATCAAATTGTGAAATATGTATTGTGATGCATCACAATATACTGTATAGAATCTTGACATAAGTATCGCAATTCGTATCATATCGTGAGGTAACTGCTGATACCCAGCCCTAGTGTACAGTGTGTGGTATTGCACTGTCAGATGGGAAGTGGAGAGTGAAATGGGCAGATATTCCAGTGTTTCCAACTAAGTCACTTCTCTTTCTCACACACACACACACAAGCATGCGCACGCACGCACTAGAGAGAACTGAATGGATCACTTGCAGTATACAGATGATATGAGAATTATAATTTTATCTTAATATTTCCTGACAATGCACAATGGTACAGCTGGATTCTTGTCCTTTATTCTTTCATCCTTTGAAACACTGATACTTGGTTTGGTAAAAGTTTATTTCAAGGAAAAAGAAATTAAGAATGATGCCACAAAAAATTATCATTGTTTTGTGAATTCTTTTGATAGAAACAAGCTTGTGTCTTGTTCAGTTGGCAGTAACTTTAACTGGCTGAGCCCAAAACAAGGATTGATTACAAAGATCAATAAGAATCTGCTCACTACATGTTTGTTTTGACTTCATGCACTAATGAACAAAACGCTGTGTATGTGCATGAATGTGTGTGTGTGTATAAGAGAAAAGGAGGAGATAAAGCAGCACCACAAGGCAGCAGTACATGACTCAGGAGTCACGACTTAAAAACAGACACACCCCTTTTCCTTCATTGTTTTAAAATGTTTTACTTAATCGTTTCAAAATCTGTTGGCACAGCTAAAATCATAGTGTTTATTATCATTAATAAGATGTGATTCGCAGTGTGAACACAAGCTGTGTATGGCCGTGTTGAAATGTTGTGCCAAACTGGGCCATTAGTTTACTCCACAGTTTTTGTGGGAGTTCCAAAAAGCAAACTTTCAAAGAACTAGACTGTGTTCTAATGCAACACCTATGATGAAAACACCCTGAACTCCATAAGATTAGCCCTGAAAATTCATGTTGTTCCATTTTTGTCATAAGAAAAAGATGCGGTCTTCTGGACCAAGTCAAAACTACAATGGCTTATCTTAAACCCAATACTATAATTATACTGATGAAATATTATCTGAGTGCTGATGTAGGGCCATATAGCACGATTACGAGTGTGATATTGCTTATATACAACAGTTCAATGAACAAGTACATTTTACAAAAAATAGGAAAAAGTATGGTCATAAAAACGCATTTGTGCATGGAACTACTTTCTTACGCGACGAAACAGAATCTACCGCTGGTTCAAAACAAATGATGCATCCAAGACTTTGTTAGTAATTCAAAAAGTTAACTTCAGAAAGAGTATCACAGCTTGTGCTGTTTCTAACAAGTTATTGGAAAAAAAAAAGGATAGACGGCTGTATGTGTGTGTGTGTGTGTGTGTGTGTGTGTGTGTGTGTGAGAGAGAGAATGTTCGATCACCTGTTGTCACACCCAATAAGAGATGCTGTCAGCTTTCTGTGGAAAATAGACGTCCAAGCAGGGTAATTCCTCTCTATTCCGCGGTAGCCGGTCCACAAGAGTCATTTACTATAGAAACAGTGTTGTCCTCCGCCATTTTAAACAGTATGTATCCAGTGTGGAAAATCAGATAAAAGGTAAGCACTTGAGTTCTGAAATAAATCAGTCTGTTGTGTCTCTCAGCATGAGCCTTAATCCTGAAGTTGTCCATTTAAAGCCGTTTAAAGCCATTTCCTAGTTTTGGTAATGTATTAGTAATAGGAGCGATCACGGAGCACTCTTCACCCCAAACAAACCAACAATGGCAATTTATGGCAATAAATGGACCAATATATCAGTATTGCACTTTGAAAGTAAAATGAAAGGAAAAAACTTGGTTTCAAACTACAATCAAGTCAATTATAGACTCTGTGGCTATAGAACAAACCTCATCTTAAAGGGATAGTTTACCCAAAACTTTTAATTCTCATCATTTACTCCATCCCAGAAGTGTATTTCTATTATTAGTGACTTTCTTCACAAATGGCAAAAAAAAAGAAAGAAAAAAAAAGTTTTAAATTAATATCTCAGCTCTGTGGGTCCATATAATGCCTTTGACCAGCCCCAACCAGTAGCTGGCGATATGCACAAGGAATGCAAATTGCCAAAAAACAAAGAATATGTAAGTGAAAGTGGAGATTTATAGTAAAAAAAATGACTTAAATATTGATATTTTTCTCAGCCACAACAATCATATTGCTTCAGGAGATATGGATTTAACCACTGGAATTTTAGGGATTACTTTTATGATACCTTTTTGGGATTTTTGGAGATTAAAATTTCTGGCCACCTATTGAATGGACCAACAGCTGAGCTAGTCAAAAAAAAAAAAAAAAAGTTGTGTGCTGCAGAAGGAAGAAAGACATAAACATCTGGTATGGCATGAGGGTGAGTAGATGAGAGAATTTTTATTTTTGGGTGAACTATCCCTTTAAGCAGCCAGCTGCTAAAATATAAAGAGCCTCACAACAAAGCAAGCTCAGATATTAACATCTTACTGTATTATGTTTTTTAACGTAGATTAAGAAAGAGAACACATCGTGAAACTGAGGCCTGGAGCAAGACACAAATGAATTAATCCTGAGAGTCTCTGGGTAGTATTAGGGTGCTGCTACAGGTCCTTCTACAATAATCTAACTAGAAAATGGTTTATTTGAACATTATGGGGTAAAGAATCTTGGATATCTATTAATGCAAGCAAATAAGGAGTCAATCTGGACAGCAACACCAGATGCTGGACTAATTTATAGATGGCGCACAGTGAACTTGGTATATTAGGCATGGTCTTCTCGGAGTATACACAATTCTACTGGGATTCTAAGGCCACATCCACACTAATCCATTTTCGTTTGAAAAGCCTAAAAATGGGTGAAATGTTACAAAGAAATCTATGCTCAGATAGGAACGAGGTGCTGAATCAATTAAAAAATTATTCCAGGTTCAATCCAAGTTAAGCATTTGTGGCATAATATTGATTATCACAATATTCCTTTAAAAAAAAGCCCAAATCTGTGATACAATGAGACACTTTCTATGGGAGAGAATGGGGCCAATCCGTAAGCATTAATATTCACTGTTTCAAAGGTATAGCCTAAAGATATAAATGGTATCCGTGTTTACTTGATTTTAGTGTGATAAAATCACTTACTAACCTTTTCTGTATAGAGGCATATAACTTTGATGCCATGACGATGTTGTCATCAAACCCAAAATCCCTAAAATGACAATTTAAACAAATTTGCAGCTCACATACTACACGAGTTTTAATAGAATTCACGCAAGTACTTTTCTAATATTAGTAGCTTCACATTTCTGCCATTAAACCCTCCAAAAATTGGCCAAATTAACTTCCATTGTTACTGCAATCCCTTGATTTTTCCTTTTGTATAGCGAAGGATGGACGAGTCAAAATAAATTTTTGAGGTAATTTTATGCCACTAATGCTGTCAATTGAGCTTAACTTGTACTGAACTGGGAAAATTCCTTTAAGGGCAAACAGTCATCTTTAGCATAACAGACATCAGTCTTACAGGAAAGTTCACCCCTCTTACAGTTTTGAACTTCCAAAGACTATGAAAAAAAAAAAATTCAGAGTTGGGAGGGTTATTTTTGAAATGTATTCCTCTAAAGATTATAGCAAAATGTAATTTGTAACATAATCCGTTAGCTTACTCAAGGTCAGTAACATATTTTAAATACTTTAGATTACTTCTTCAGCACTGGTAGATTTTTCACTTGTTTTGACTATAAAATCTCTGCCAGTACAATAAGACAAAATACACATTAAATATACATTCTCTGAAAAGCCTAAATATCTTATGTAATGTTGTTTCTAAAAAAGATCATTTTAGATTTTTAGACATTTTTACAGGAACGCAATGCAAAAATGATCAAGAATACGATTTTTGCCCTAATAGCAAAGGTCTTACTAGAAAAAAAGATAATTATGATCCAACATGAATTTTCTTGATAAAAAAATATGATCGTGCCTGGTAACGTGCATGTAAAATGGCTAGAAATTTTAGCATAGCGTAACGATGACAATTTACACAAGGTTTATTTATATTTCTTCTGCTCCAAACTTACTTCTCTGTCTGCTCGTATGAATGTAACATATCATATTAAATCGTTTCACTGCTGTTCAAATGCACTTTGGATCGCATCATTTATATGGATAAATGTTTTCCATCTGAAAGGACTAAATATTAAATGAAACAAATGACAAAAAAAATGCAAAGTAATCTCTTCAGTAATCAAAATACTTTTTGAATGTAACTGTATTCTAATTATTAGGGATTTAAATTGTAACTGTAGTGAAATAGTTACTTATATTTTATATTTTAAATACATAATCCTGTTACATGCATTCTGTTACTCCCCAACCCTGCATCCACGGTAAAGATGCTGTCATGCTCCGAGATGACAAAAAAGTAGCATAAAAGTAGTCTATATGATTCATGCACCAAATTCAAAGTCTTCTGAAACAAACTATAGCTTTGTGTGTAGGGCTGGGATAAACGATTAATCTAGCGATTATTTTTTCGATGCATCGATTAATCTAACGATTAATTTTTTCAGTCCGATTCGATTTTGATTATAAAATGTAAAAAAAATTAAAATAAATAAATAAATCAAATCAATCAATCAATCATCGCCGGGAGTTTGATTGACAGGCGATCTGATCAATCAATCATAATACACCATTTTTGTCCGACAAAGTAGTCAGGAGAGAGAAGATTAACGTCGGTGGATTTGAATTTGAATAATGGATTGTAGGCTACTGTACTGACGTCTTTCCGCGGTTAAAACACCAGTCCTTCTGATGTAGGCTACATTCATGTTTAGCCTATTTGATGCTATAAATTAACCAAGGAAAAGATGATCGGTTCACGAGCAGCTTTAACTGAGGCAATCTGTCACGACACATTAAAGAGCCACAAAATAATAGGCCTATTTATGGTTTAATTTTCTTAGACTGACCAAATTTGAAAGTTGAGACTGTCAGCGCGTTGTCAGTGTCCTCTATATATTTTTCATGACATTCATAGCTGTAAGTGCATTATTAATAGCTATAAACGGAAACTTTAGGTGTCGACAATGTATTAAAGCCTACACCAACATCGAGTGTAAAGTGGGGAGTTGGGGAAAAAAAAAAAAAAAAAAAAAAAAAAAAAACTTACGGTGCTCTGTCATCTGCAGCTGCTCCCGGGTGGCGCCTCTTCAGGTGCTGGTGCATTGCCGTGGTGCTAGAATGGAAGGCCATCTCCATTTTGCAAAGACGACATATCACGGAATTGTTTCCTTTTAAATTAAAGAATTCCCATACTTTAGAGGAACGAGTGCGTGCCGCCTTGCACTTCTGATAGTCTGAGGAGCCACTCGTGTTGCTAATACTCTCCGGCGCTGCCATCTTTGTTTTGGGTCTGACGAATCGACGCGCATATTTTGCGTTGACGTATTTTTTGCGTCGATGTCATCGCGTTGTCCCAGCCCTTTTTGTGTGATAAAGAATCCAACATTTAAGTTATTAATTAATCACTGAAAATCTTGCCCTTCTCTTTAGCTCTTAACACTCTGGGATCGACGGACGCGCCGGCGCATCCTGCTGGATTTTTTCGTCATTACAGCAGAAACAACTTAAAATACTCCATCATTTTTGGGTATACAGATAAGTGTAAGACATCATTAGAGACTATAAAGGGTCTACTTTTATTTGTGTACACTGATAATAACAATGAAACATTGCGCTTTTGTAAAATAAAGAAAATAAAAAGGGTGAGCTGTCAGCAGTCTCTTTGTTCACAAGCATATTTCAGAAACACGTCACAAAAATGAACTGAAACTCCGCAAATACTTATCACACAAACATGAAACATATGTCTAAAGAAAGCTTAAAATGTCCAATTCAAATTTAAAACAAATATTCTCCTGCAATGCAATCTGTTTGAAACAAAGCGATGTTCAGTTTTTATCGGTTCATCTAATTATCTGTAATGTGATTCTACCCACCAGCAGAGCGTGCCATTCATACGTTAATGTGATGAGACGATCAATGCAAATGTTCACGCCCCCCGACTGCGAGTTACAATGTAAACAAAATTAACTCAGATATCTGCACGTTTGCAGCGATACACAGGCGAGAAAGCTCCAGGACTGTAAGGAAGAGTTAACGTTTCACTCAGAAGAAGAGCGGGACTCCGATGAACATTTGTATTTTGAAGAGAGACTTGATCCAGCCGAGGATACAATTTCGAGCAAGTCATTTAGTTTTCATTAGTACACATGTTATTTTATATAAACTTGCCACTTGCCAGAAAGGATTCGGAGTATTGAAATATGTCCTAATAAGCAAGTTTTAGTTACATGTAAATGTTGTTTCAGCTAAAGCAGGTATTTAAATTGTATGCTGTATAATATACAGGTGCTGGTCATATAATTAGAATATCATCAAAAAGTTGATTTCAGTAATTCCATTCAAAAAGTGAAACTTGAATAATGTATACATTCATTCCACACAAACTGATATATTTCAAGTGTTCATTCCTTTTAATTTTGATGATTATAACTGACAACTAATGAAAACCCCAAAATCAGTATCTCCGAAAATTAGAATATTACTTAAGACCAATACAAAAAAAAGAATTTTTAGAAATGTTGGCCAACTGAAAAGTATGAACATGAAAAGTATGAGCATGTACAGCACTCAATACTTAGTTGGGGCTCCTTTTGCCTCAATTACTGCAGCAATGCGGCGTGGCATGGAGTCGATCAGTCTGTGGCACTGCTCAGGTGTTATAAGAGCCCAGGTTGCTCTGATAGTGGCTCTTCTGCATTGTTGGGTCTGGCGTATCGCATCTTCCTCTTCACAATACCCCATAGATTTTCTATAGGGTTAAGATCAGGCGAGTTTGCTGGCCAATTAAGTACAGGGATACCATGGTCCTTAAACCAGGTACTGGTAGCTTTGGCACTGTGTGCAGGTGCCAAGTCCAGTTGGAAAATGAAATCTGCATCTCCATAAAATTGGTCAGCAGCAGGAAGCATGAAGTGCTCTAAAACTTCCTGGTAGACGGCTGCGTTGACCTTGGACCTCAGAAAACACAGTGGACCAACACCAGCAGATGACATGGCACCCCAAACCATCACTGACTGTGGAAACTTTACACTGGACTTCAAGCAACGTGGATTCTGTGCCTCTCCTCTCTTCCTCTAGACTCTGGGACCTTGATTTCCAAAGGAAATGCAAAATGTACTTTCATCAGAGAACATAACTTTGGACCACTCAGCAGCAGTCCAGTCCTTTTTGTCTTTAGCCCAGACGAGACGCTTCTGACGCTGTGTCTTGTTCAAGAGTGGCTTGACACAAGGAATACGACAGCTGAAACCCATGTCTTGCATACGTCTGTGCGTGGTGGTTCTTGAAGCACTGACTCCAGCTGCAATCCACTCTTTGTGAATCTCCCCCACATTTTTTAATGGGTTTTGCTTCACAATCCTCTCCAGGGTACGGTTATCCCTATTGCTTGTACGCTTTTTTCTACCACATCTTTTTCTTCCCTTCGCCTCTCTATTAATGTCCTTGGACACAGAGCTCTGTGAACAGCCAGCCTCTTTAGCAATGACCTCCTTGTGCAAGATGTCAATGGTCGTCTTTTGGACAGCTGTCAAGTCAGCAGTCTTCCCCATGATTGTGTAGCCTACAGAACTAGACTGAGAGACCATTTAAAAGGCCTTTGCAGGTGTTTTGAGTTAATTAGCTGATTAGAGTGTGGCACCAGGTGTCTTCAATATTGAACCTTTTCACAGTATTCTAATTTTCTGAGATACTGATTTTGGGGTTTTCATTAGTTGTCAGTTATAATCATCAAAATTAAAAGGAATGAACACTTGAAATATATCAGTCTGTGTGGAATGAATGTATACATTATACAAATTTCACTTTTTGAATGGAATTACTGAAATAAATAAACTTTGATGATATTCCAATTATATGACCAGCACCTGTAAATATGATATTCATATTATTTTTATATCATATTACATGTTTAGATTATATTTTAACTAGTGTTTATGCTGCCTCCTTATCATCAACAAAGCTTGAGCTTGCAAATATGTGTTCAGGTTAAATGAGTAAAATGCACTTTAATTATGACCATATTAGAAAATCAGCAACTTATAATGATTTCTGAAGAATCATGTGACACTGAAGACTGCAGTAATGATGCTGAAAATTCAGCCTATCACAAATTGCATTTTGCAATATATTTAAATAGAAAACTGTTCTTTAAAAAAAAAAATATATATATATATATATTACTATATTGTTTTGTATGAATGAGTGATCAGGATTGTTTTCACATCATTTTGTAGCAAAAACTCTAGGCTACAAGATCCAGTTCTCAAAAGTCTTGTGGACAAATGTTTAGGCCTAGTATGTGTTATATGGCCTTATTTCAGTGACTTAAAATTTTAGTTTTCAAAAACCATGCATAAACGTTATTTTCTCAAAAATACAAACATGCACACACATGTTGCTCACATATTATTGTAGCCCTGTTTGTGCTCAATACAGTGTTATCAGACTTTAGCCATTAATATGTTTTTAAGTAACTGATAAAAACACAAATGTCAAGGCATGTCAAAACTTCTCCAGGGCCCAAAATACCCTCAGACCCCAGAGGGTTAAATTAAACATGGCACATTTACGCATATCACATCAAGTTTGAAGTTAATGACAGCAAATATCATTGGTTCTGAAACTGCAGAAACATCCATTGGTGAGTGTCTGACTCTGCTACCTCCATCAACTTTTGACTGTCAGAATGTACAATCGAACATGTCCATCAAACTTAAGAATAATTTTTACAGAATAAGCAAACTGTGTCTTAGTAGAAAAAGTCAAATATTTATTGGATAAGAGTGCCTGTGTTAGTGCTGTCTTTTTAGACTTAAAGGCATTTGATATCGTCGACCACCCTATTTAATAAACAAATACATGTTTTGGGGATCAAACTTATTGATAAGTAATATGGACCTCTTATGATAATTTGATGGTGCTTTTTTTTTGGTAATTTTGTGGCTTTATAGCACCAATCCCCATTTAAATTAATTATACTGAAAATAGAAACCAGGATATTCTTCACTATTTCACCTTTCGTGTCAGACAATTTGGAATGACGAGGGTGATTAAATGATGACAGAAGTTTCTTTTAATTTTTTTTGGTCAACTATAGGCACTTGTTGCCAGCATATCACATGCAGCAGTTCACTAGCTGTTTCTATCAAAGTTGTGAAATTAATTTACGTAAAAAACCATATCATCACAAAAATAATGTGCGAAAAGCCGTGTTTCCATCCCATGAGTTCAGAAGAACAAAACTGTCACTTCCGGATAAAATGTAGCAACTGTGAATCTTTTATTAATAAAATAATTGTGGTTTAGAACTACGTACTACGCATGTGCGTTCCTTCTTCCTTCTGTCTTTGCCATGGAGATCTATAATATATTTTTTAAAAGGGTCCATAAACAAGCCCTTCGGCACATTTCAAGTTTGTTTTTGAATTATTTGATCTGAAAACTCTTTGCAGGCTTTAAATGATATGGATTATTTTACAAGCGTAAGAATTTCAGACGTAATGATTGGTCCGCTGGTTAGTCCAGTTATGAACCAATTATATAATTACAAGACTTTTTGATGCGCATCTTGGGTGCTTCTTATTTCATGAATTGTGTATCCTCATTTCCTCGCTCCTCCGTCCTCAAACCAGTGACCCGGAAATCGATCAAATGGACAGATTTAAACGTTGCGCACCTTCTCCGAGTTAACATCAGCATCTCCCACTGAACGTGTTTTCATGCGCACCATCACACAAACGTCGACGGAAGAATATGGTGGAGGATGCTGCGACTTCAGGAGAGGAAGCAAGGAAAGGAAACGAGGATGCACAATTTTAGAAATGAGAAGCACCCCTTGTATTCCTAATAAATTCAATAGGAGTTTATTCAGTAAATGTGTTTCCATCATAGTTTGTGCATTTCTTTTCATTGAATAAAAAGTGTATCCACCTCAAGCAAGCATATAAGATTTTATTTGCATCTTGGAGTTTCCGTCCAGCAGTTATTAGGCGATATCCCAAAATGCTCATAGAAATATGTGGATAGAAACCCTGCTACTGACAGCTTGAATTACTTAAACTTTGCTCAGACACCACATCTCAAATCGTAGAGCATCTCTGAGAACTAAACATTTCAGAACATCTCAGCCATCTTGAAAGTATCACTAATGGTCAAGACAATGCATAAATAGTGGTTAAGTACAGATAACATTATTAAGGATTATGACTCACAGAGAACCTGAATGACCCCAAATGGTACAAGACAGCAAAACGTAGACATTGCACTCATGGCCTTTCTGTAGCGAGACAGTCATTTTGTGCATAGTTTCATTTATGACTGGGTGGGAGAATGCTTATATATATATATATATATATATAAAAAAATTTTACATATCCTCCACTCTTTTAAACTAACACATCGATGAGCTGATAAGGCATCTGCGCGTTGTATGAGACTAATTTTGTGGAAAAGGTTAAGTATCATAATGTCTAAAGCCTATTTGTCGATACTATTTTCTGTTAGCAAATTGTGTGGATACTTGTGAGTGGGTTCTGTAGTGACACTAGATAATAATCTAATTCATTTTTGTTTTCTAATTCATATTTGACTCTTGTGCTAATGCCAGGCCTTACCCATGCATTGATGGGTGGGGTGGTGATATATCTGTCTGTACCTCTTTGTTAGGAACAACAGCTGAAGTGTTTGATTCTCATTCACAGTTCTGAAAATACAGTTGAGAGCTGGAGAATAGAATGGTGAGTTCTAGTCAGGTCTGGTCCATTATGCTTTAACAGGACATTGAAACAAAAGAGCACATCTCTAAGCATCCTACAAATTAGCACATAGAAGTCTAGAAGCATCAGATAAAGGACTATGTATCCCGAGTTACCGTGCAATGACATCGTTTTTTAATCGTTCAAATGGAGCTACACACATTTTTATTGGCAAGCGCTTGGAAATGCCATCCACGGTTCACTAAATAATATACGTTTGAGATAATCAATGACACGTGACATTCAAGAGCTTGAGACCTCTGTCCACTGCCTATCAGCTCCCATTTTACTCCTTCACTGAGATTTTTACGTGTTGTAACTGCGACCCTTCGAAAGATATTAGCTTATCCGAGGTTTATAGCTTGTCATGAAACCGAGTGAGCGGCGAAACCAAGACATCGTTTTTGGGCAATATAACCCATATTATCATTTCATCTTAGTCATGCAATGACAATCGAAAAGTCAAATGTAATAAACATATATCGGCCTCGTTTAAATAACTGCATATGAAGACCGACAGAATGAAAAGTGGACTATTCAGCGTCGATCATGGTTTAGCTGTGATGATAAGGAAAGAACAATAAGATCACGAGCATTCAATACCTTCGTTTCCCGAACATCCTGCTTCGTCCCTTCGGGATACCACTGAACTCGCACGAACCCTCTACCGAGAGGCCATGACCGTGTGTCCGCCGCCCCACTCTCGTTGTCTGAGTTGCCGCGAGCGCCTCCACCACCACCAACAACAACACAACCACCACCATCTCCTGCTCCTCTCCCTCCGCCAATTTCCGAGTCTGAATCCTCAAAATCCTCCTCGCCGTGAATCATTCGTACAAGCCCGAAGCGCATCGCTCCGCCGTGTTTTCCGGAGACCAGGTCATGCGTAAACAGGAGCCGCTGCGTTCCGCCTGCTGTGGGAGTGAGCGCACCGGACGGCGGCTCGGAGCTCGGGCTCACGGCTGGAGAGAGCGCCGCTGTGATGTGTTCCGCCATCTCTGGTGCTGTTGCTGGATGATGAGGGAGGAGAGGGATGGAGCGAAGTGAAGACCAACAGAGAGACCTGTGAGAAGGATCAGCACGTGTTTACGTCTGTACGTAAAGCGCCGCTCGGAGGAGGAGTCAGCTGTTATCACTGTCCTGATATTACATCAGTCTCCATGTCAACTCATTATGCATTCATTTACCGCATTCAACAAAAATGCAAGTCTTCCATTTAAATGTTTTGTCATAGCGTTGTATAGTCAATCTGGTCATACCGTACCAGATTTCGAGTGACTTGTTTAATATAATATGAGCTTTAGGTTATTTCAGAGTATTAAAGGGAAATGGACAGACAAATTGTACGTTTTATAATCATGCACAGCACTGACTGACTGACTAACTGTTATGTCAATGATAATTCAGTCTGCTGCTCATCCCGCATGGTGTCAGTGTCTGACTGCAGATAGAGGCTGCTATGAATCGTAATGTTTTATTTTTACATGCACTTTTGTCGTGTAAATAATTGTTAAATAAAACGTTAGGCTACTAATTAAGTTGGCTGAATTACAAAATTAAATGTTAATTTTGGTCTGCAGGATTAAGTTACATATGAGTTGATAAATAGTACAGTCACTAAAAGTCTTCATTGTAAATAACTCTAATCCTCTTGCTCTTGCTGTTTCGCGGAAATGTACTGAGTCTCAGTGAGTGATTTGTGTGTACAGGTTACTGCTTTAATCCAGACTTTCTTTTCAGAGGTCAAAAATAGTTAACCATTTATGTTTCACTAGTGAAAAGCAGTTTCAGACATCATGTGGGCTATGGTTAGGGTTAACGATATTTGCCAATTTCCCCATGATACACACGCGCGCGCCTACACACAGCTCCAGTAAATGTTATTAATGGTGAAATGGGGGCTGGTTTGAGGCTTATGGTGACTAATGGACCTTAAGCAGGTGGAGGAGTATAAATGCTCATGGTGCGCCGCTCCAGGATTCACTTTTCTCTCAGCTCCTGGAAACTGAATACCTGTGGAAGACATCTGACAACTTTTTATTGAAATACGAAAGAGATTATTAGAGAACAGCAGAAATGTCAGTAGTAAGCGCACTGCCCTTCTTAAAGCCCATCCATGTGAGAGATCCGATCTCCCCTGGACGTCAGCGCCGGCACACTCTCCCCGCCAGCGAGTTCCGCTCCCTCAATACGGAGGACGCCATCAGTGTATTTGAGATAGAGAGAGAGGGTAAGACAGAACTTGTTCTTTAGGATGTGTGAATTGTTCTTAATGAGAAACAGTTTTTAATTACGAGTTATCGTTGATCATTTAAAATAATAATAATGGTAGGCTATCTAATAGCCTACTGAAAATACATTTCATTTAGTAAATAAAATATTATCATATCATGTCTAGGTTATTTGTTTGAAATAGACGAAAAATCATATTGGATCTTTGCAAATTTATTTAATCTCATTTAATTTATTTTGTGAATTCGTTTTGTTTTTGTGAAACTTATTTTGTGAAAGATTTATTTGTGACTATGAAACAAATGACGCCCAATAGAAAGTAAAAGCCTACAGTAGCCTATTTAAATTTAAAATTGAAAAGCTGATACTAACCAGTATAGGCTACTGAACATACACAAAAAGATATATATATATATATATATATATATAAATAAGCCTATATTTTTACGCATTTCAGTTGTACATTATGGCAAATTCCCATCAAACTGAATTTAGTAATATTTAATAAATGTAGGCCTACATATTTATACATAATGTACATAAATGTAGCCTACATTTAATTACATTTAAATACTTCACATTCATGGTTAATTTATAATTTTTCTGTTTTGATGGAAATGTTTCATAATTGAAATATACTTTAAATATAGTCTAAAATAGACTAAAGTATTTTTTTGTGCATAGAAATTTGCTTAATTAGTAGTGTGTTGTTTATAAAAGTTGCTTGCTCCTTTTCTCTCTCAGCTTTTATATCTGTGTCTGGGGAATGCCCTCTTCATCTGGATGAGGTCCGACACTTCCTCACCCTTTGTCCTGAACTTTCTTTGGGCTGGTTCGAACAGGGAAGGTTGGTCGCTTTTATCATTGGTTCACTGTGGGACCAGGACCGTCTTACCACTGTGAGTGGTCAATCTATTCTATAAATCATGTATTGGTTAGTTTAGAAAACTGATAAACCTCCCAAAAAGTGACGGTACCCATGCCACCAATTTGTAAAAATATGTTTTCTTCATTGACAATTTTAAAAATATAATTACATTTAAATGTAAATATAAATGTATAAATATGCCCATAGAACAGACAAATGCTCTTAAGTTATATTCCAGTGTCTTTTAGGGAGCAGAGTAAGACATGTAATTAATTTAAGTTTTAAATCACATGACTAATTTTAGCAGATGATGTTTGTCTTAACAGGATGCGTTGACCCTACATAAGCCTCATGGGACTACTGTTCACATCCACGTGCTGGCGGTCCACAGGACCTTTCGCCAGCAGGGCAAGGGATCCATCCTGATGTGGCGTTACCTACAATATCTGCGCTGTCTACCATATGTCCGCCGTGCCATGCTCATGTGTGAGGACTTCCTTGTGCCCTTCTACCAGAAGTCAGGCTTTAAAGTGCAGGGTGCTTCTGAGATCACCGTAGGGTCACTCACCTTCATTGAGCTGTTTTACCCTGTACAGGGACATGCATTCATGCGTCGTAACAGTGGCTGTTAGTGTTTGTGTAGCTGTTTGGAACCCCCAAAAAAAGGCAAAAATGTTGAAGCAGCTTTTGGTTTTGGTCTAGATATCTTGTCATGCATTGTTGTGTTTTTTCACTGTTGTAAGCCCTGACATGTTCAGCACTGCAAAATATTAAGATTTTTTTATTTTTTGGAAAAAGGAAGCATATATACTTTATCCTACCCTCTCAAATAATAGTGATGGCTGAATAATCATTTGTTGTTCTTTCTCTTTTTTTAATTTCACGTCAAACTTGGACGCCCCCCTCCCCTTCAAGTCAGTTGAACGAATAGACTGGGTTTATAATTTATTTAGATTTTTTTTGTATGGTATTTATGGCTTTTTTGTTAGATTTTATTTGTATTACTTATGTACATATTGAAATGCTTGACAAATCTCCTGTTGTGAGATTGAAAAAGTTGTAAAGGCTGGAAAAACGAGGAAGCGCTTCTGTTGTAAACAGTGCTACTTTGGACTAGTACTTGTGTTCAGTGTCTTGTGGCTGCTTTAGATGTGTGACTATTCTATGGAAGAATTAAAATAGCATCAACTGAACACTTTCCACTGTGATCTCATATGAACAAAGTCACAAGAGCACACAGTGTTGTCTGGTATATCTGTGAGTGCCAATGTGATGAACCTTTAATATACAATTACAATATGGTTTATACACTAGAATTATTTATTTACATACAGTGAAGCAAAGGTTCAGAGAGTTATGAATTTTTGTGGGGGAAAAAAGTATTGTGGACCAGCTCCATTTGCAGAGCGATTGCCAAGCAGATTTGAGATGTTTAGGACTGGTTTCCATTTGCTTTCCCCTGTAGATATCTACCACCTATGCCTCCTCAGTCTTGAATCAAGACATCTATGATTTTGTAAGTAAAGAGAAATAAAGAATCTATTTTTCAGAATGAATGCTGTTCACTATCTAGAAGCAGAGAAAATTAGATTTATTTTCAAGGGGGAAAAAACATTGTAAAAAAAAATATATTTTTACAGAAAATAAAATCTCCATATTTTTTTTCACGTTATTTGTTCTACTTGTAATGTTATAGTATTTGTACAAACAAATTGTACACAACATAGTGATTTTTTTCTTCTTCAGATTTTAAGATTAAAGAGAGGTCCTATTTTCTTTTAAAGGAATATTACAAATACAAATAAAGTAAATTAATACAGAAAATAATTCCAACATGTACCC
This sequence comes from Moxostoma hubbsi, assembly GCA_032164185.1. Lineage (NCBI taxonomy): Eukaryota > Metazoa > Chordata > Actinopteri > Cypriniformes > Catostomidae > Moxostoma > Moxostoma hubbsi. Next base: position 15,697,415 of record JAVLUX010000017.1, on the reverse strand, counting down.
TATTTGTAAAAACAACAAAAAGATGTTTTTACAGAAATGCACATACAGTGGAAATTTATAGGGCAACGGGCCCCTTTGACTTATAAAGTGAGTGAATAACTGTCAATATAACTTCTTTTTTTATTATTTTCCTTTTTTTTCCTCAAAGGACCAGTTAAAATGATTTTCTAAAGTGATCAACAAAATGCCTCAGATGCTTGTATTTAATCCAGAATAGTCCTTTAAGGCACAAGTGCAGCCTTGTTCAGTAAAAGATGATGCATTGATTATGGACCAGAACAAAAGCACTTGAAACTGGTAGGAGTAGAAAGTAAAGACTAAGTAGAAACTGAGGTAATGAAGCTAATGAACCTTGAACAGTAGTCGCACCATTTCATGATTGTTGGTATAAAAGCTACAAGCACATAAAAAAATACAAGAAGATAAAAATATTTACAAATGTCTTTAAAAGTTTTAGAACATGTGAAAAATGTAGTATAAAGATTATTTTATGGACATACAAACAGTATTGTAATGGCAACAGTTTACAGTACAGGCTTCAGTAACAAATTGTTTAACTGTATATAATCCAAAGGGCAAACAATTCAGAAATGCTATTAAAAAAAAAAAAAACTATTACAATTATTCCTGTTAAGAGGTTCAAAAGGTGTTGAATGACATTAGTTCCTCTTTTTTCCTCAGTGTTTTCTATGTAGGGACTCCATTTTCATTCCCTAACAGTTCACCAAGTATTAGGCTACAAAGTATAAAGCTAGTGTACCAAGTGATCAATGTCATAGCGTTCACAGAACTTACTGGTAAAGGGCAAGCAGGTAAGATGTTCTAGCCAATGCCAGTTGATAGGATAAATGTAGAACCAGACTATAAGTGAAGCCAATAGCCCCAGATAGACAAGCAGTGCCAACAAAATAAGAGCTCGTTTGCGGTACTTGTCAAAAGTGCCAAATGTGACATACGGAAGGAAAGCAAAGGACAAGAGGAGACCGCTAAGGAAGCCAAAGATGTGAGCAATGTTGTCAATCCAGGGCAGAAGGCCACAGAAGAAAAGGAAGATAACAATTCCTAACAGTTTGAAGAAGGCCTTCCACGGCTTCTCCAGCATTTGCCAGCCCTGGAACAGCTCCACAAACAGACAGGCTAGCAATCCAAACTGAGACCCTGCTGGACCAACCTGTGTTAAAGGAGAAAGAAAAAGTTAAGTCAGTATGACAAAGTGTAAGAGTCTCTTAAATCTAGTCATAATGTACACTTTGTACAATGGGACCTCTGAACATGAAACATTATCACAGCTTTAAATATTTACATTTACATTTTATGCATTCGGCAGACGCTTTTATCCAAAGCGACTTACAGTTCACTTATTACAGGGATAATCCCCCCGGAGCAACCTGGAGCTAAGTGCCTTGCACGTAGATTTTATTATATGTGCAAAGCACGTGCAGAGCATGCAAAGCACAGCACTTTGTGCATAGACCATGCACTAGGCTACGTTTTCTAAATGCAATTTTTGTGCCAGCGCAAAGCACAAGTGGGTGTGGGACACAATGGACACAATGGTGGTGGCTGTGGGAATCGAACAAACGACCTTCAGATTAACAATTATGTGCTTTAGCCCACTATGCCACTGCCACTCTAATTATAAATTTCAAAACAAACATTTAGTTCACATACACCCATAAATTATTTCATGACCCACATATCACCCCAAAAGAGTATGAATTCCAGGCTGCATTTTGTTTGTCATACAACAAGAGGATTTCAACCCCCAACTGTCAAAATAGTACAATAAAAGTAGTCTGTATGACGACTATGTTCCAAATCATCTGAAGTCATATAATAGCTTTGTGTGAGAAACAGTACAGGCTCTATTTTATTATATGTGCAAAGCGCAGAACTTTGTGCATAGACCATGCACTAGGCTACGTCTTATGAAATTTTCATGAGCGCTAATTCTAAATGCAATTTTTGTGCCAGCGCAAAGCACAAGTGGGTGTGGTTGGGAGAGTCTGCGCAATTTGTGGGTGTAAGCAGGGGTGGACTGGGATAAAAAAAAAAATACAAATAAATAAATAAATCGGCCCAGGAGAAAATATGTTTTTGGATAAATGTTTGTTGTCCCCTTCTGCATATCGCAGTACCATTTAGTGGCCCCCTTCATTAAATCGCAACCCACTTTGGCATAACAAAGCCCACTTTCGCAGCTGGCCCAGCAGGAAAAGTGCCGGTTCTCCCGATGGCCAGTCTGCCTCTAGGTGCACAAACTGTGTAAATGAAATGCCACAAAGAACATTTTGCTATTTTCCTGAGCAATAGGTCATTGTAAAACTTTTCAAATCCAAATTCAGTTCCTACATGTACAAACTCTGAAAATATAGTGGAACATCAAATTATGTCTCTGGCAATCACACTTTTGGAACAAAATTTATTTAATTTGTGTTAAAACTATCTATAAGTCATGATTTATTTTTCAATTATTATTATTATGTTTATATTTACAACATTTTAACAAAAGTTTTACATCTAACTGGATCAGGGAAATTGGACAGTAACTCTTACTTGGATCTTTGTCCTTTTTAATAATCAGATTGATCCGGGCTTGTATCATGGTTGGCAGAAGCTTTCCGTTCTTTAATAATTCAATATAAACTTATAACAAAAGTGGAGCCAGTTCTGTAGCATAAGATTGAAAAAATTCAGCAACAAATCTGTCTGGCCCCGGAGCCTTGCCTGTAGGCAAGGCCTTGATTACCTCGATAAGCTCCTCCAAGTTTATCTCAGAATCAAGAGAATCTTTTTGCTCAATTGTCAGTTTAGGGAATTCTAATGGTTCCACAAAGTTTGTAATATCTTCATCAGTAGACAAAGATGTGGAACTATAGAGATCAAAATAGAATTCTTTAAAAGTATTATTAATATCAATGACAAGGTAAAAATTTCACCACCATCAGATTTCACTGAGGGAATGGTAGAAAAAGACTCGGCTTGGCAATATAAATAATATTTAATGATAAACTTAAACAAAAGGCACAGACACAAATATGAAAGTCAGCTAACCGTAAACAATCTCTCTCTCGTCGCACCACCTTCCACAGTCGGCCTTAATCCCTCTAGGAGGCTTAATTAGCCTGATAAGGGACCGGGTGTGTATAATCACGACCCGGCCCCGCCCTCCACCCTGTCACAATATGTATTTCAATTGGGTCAATTCTCTGAGGCCATCAGATGACATTCGGCGCTTCAGCTCTGCCTCTGCACTTTTAATATTCTCGTGCTTTGAACCGCCTTAAATGCCTCCCAAGCCATGCTCACAAAGGATACCGAGGACCAGATGGTCTCCATATACACGTTGATTTCAGCCTTTATTATTTGTTGAAATTTAAGATTGTAAAAGGGATACAATAAAGCACCAATTATATTATTTATTTTTCTCCATATGTGGAAACAACTTTAAACACACCAGGGCGTGATCCGAGACTAAGATGTTTCCAATATAGCAATCCACAACAGATGAAATGAGGGATAATATTATAGGATGAGGGGTGCCAGCTGCAAGCAACATCCCTTCAAGATCAATAAAAAGCCCTTATTGTGAGCATTAAGTACGTAAATTAGCCAAAATCAACATTTGCCCCTGAATTTGACACCTAATTTATCTTTAATCTGTTTGAGACATTAAAATTTTAGATGCTTAATTATCAGTGTAATGACTCCCCTGCTCTTACTTGAGGCAGCGCTAAAGAAAACATGTCCACCCCATATTTCCCAAAATGTTCAGCTTCCTGCAGGGAAAGATGCATTTCTTGAAGAAACGCAATATCATATATCTTACGTTTAAGAAATAACCTTCCTTCTTTTTTATAAGGGTGCCCCAACCCATTCACATTCCAGGTGGAGAGAGACAATCCACTCATATTAGCATTTGACATTTTGACACATTAGAAAAAATAGATTGTGTGTCAAAAACAATATTATAAAAACCATATTCCAAAATTAGTGCCATAACATGAACAGAAACACAGATATACCATTTTGAATTTATGGAAGAAAGCAGACTGGATATTCTGCTAAATAACCCATTTTGTGTTCCATAAAAGAAAACGATGATGAGTACATGACAGATTTTTTTATTTTTTGGTAACTATCCCTTTTAAAACAGGCTTTTAAGCAATTATGGTGACTTCCTGTTACAATGGAACAGCTGCTTCTGCCTCTGATGTCACTAACATCTTGCTAATGGAACAGTCAAATAACATTATGTTTTCAATGGTTTGGCCAATATTAAGCCTTGCTGTAATGTAAATGTGCCAGAGAAATAAAGGGCTAAGTATCTGGCAGGTGCTAAAACAGTGAACCAGTGCAACAATGAAGCTTGAAAAAACCTATGTGCAGAAGTGCAGATGTTTTATTTTTTGTTTGTTTGTTTTTTGTTTTATGATGTTAATGCATGTCACAACAGGGTCAAATATGAATCCATTTAAATATATTCTGCAATCAATTAATGCATTTGGAATAAACATATTCAAATATTGAAACGGGGATCTGCCAGCACATATCCAGAAACCTAAAACCACTCTTTTCTGCCCAAATTGCTAAGTAACATCACTGAACCACTTGGTTGTTGATCATAGTGAAGCAAAAGTCTATAAGCCCCCTAGAGCAAGTTTGACGCTTCACAGGATGTGAAATATATATATATTTATTATATCTAAGTTCCTCATTTCATCAGATCATGCCCTGTTGAGTTTAGAGGTGCTGCGACATACGTATGGAGAAAAAAAAAATCAGATAGTTGCCGCTTTAATGTATCTCTTTAGAAAAATCCTTAATTCCAACAAATGTTAAAGGCTGAAATCAATATTGTCCTCAGTATCCTCTGTGGGCATGGCTTGGGAGGCACTTAAAGTGGTTCTTAGGGGTCGGATCATACAGTATGCCTCATTCTTCAAAAAATACAAAGCACAAGAACTTGTGGAGTTGGAAGGGAATATTAAAAGTGCAGAGGCAGTGCTGAAGCACTGAATGTCATCTGATGGCCTCAGAGAATTAAATACTTAAATACAGATATAATACTATTTTGTCACAGAAGGTGGAGTTTTGGCTATTCAGGGTAAGATGGTCATACTTTGAGTCAGGAAACAAAGCAGGGAAGCTTTTAGCTAGATACTGTATATAAAGCAGAGTGTCTTTTTCTACCATTCCCTCTCTCTGAAATCTTCTGGTGGTGAAATATTTACCTCAGCCATTGATATTAATAATGCTTTTAGTTAATTCTATCTTGATCTTTATAGTTCCACATCTTTGTCTACCGATGAACATATTAGAACTCCCTAAATATTCGACTGAGCTAAAAAAATCTAAATTAACTAAATTAGCTAAAATCTTGATTCTGAGGTAACCTTGGAGGAGATTGGTGAGGTATTTAAGGCCTTGCCTACAGGCAAGGCTCCGGTGCCAGATGGTCTTAGATCTTATGCAACAGAACTGGCTCCACTTTTGTTAGAAATTTATATGGAATCATTAAAGAATGGAAAGCTTTCGCCAACCATAACACAAGCCCAGATCAGTCTGATTCTTAAAAAGGACAAAGATCCAAAAGGAGTGTAAGATTTACCATCCAATTTCCCTTATCCAGCTAGATGTAAAAAATATTGTCAAAAATTCTGGCAAACCAATTATGTTATGACGTCTTTCATACATATAGATCAGGTGGGGTTTATTCAGGGCTGCAGCTCTCCAGATAACATTAGGCGTTTCATCAATATCATGTGGTCATTGATGAATGATCAGACTCCGGTCACTACCATATCACTTGATTCCAAAAAGGTAGAATGGGATTATCTTTTTAAGATTTTGGAAATATACAGGATAGGGGAATACTTTTTTTGGATGGATCAAGTTATAGACACCTGGTAGCGGCGGTACAAACAATTTGATTAATTTCAGATCATTTTACTCTGGATAGGGGCACCCGGCATGGTTGCCCTCTTTCCCCATTATTGTTCTGTCCTGTCCCTGGAACCATTAGCAGCCGTGATAAGAAAGGAGGATACTTTTCCACGGGTGATGGGAGGTGTGGCGTATAAGCTTTTGCTTTACGCAGATGATATTTTATTAGTCATCTCTGACCCAACTAGATCTATGCCTTGCTTCCATGGGATTATTAATTCCTTTTCTAAATTCTCGGGATACAGAGTTAATTGGTCTAAATCCGAAGCTTTGGCTCTGACAGCATACTGCCCAGTAACGGCATTCCAGCTGGGCGCCTTCCAGTGGCCCAAACGGCATTAAGTATTTACGCATTTTATTCCCAGCATATTGGTCTGATTTAGTTAATTTTGAGCACTAAATAAAAAGTTTGAGTGATGTGGGCAGGTGGGCTTTACAACATTTATCTATGATAGAGAAGGGTAATGTTATCAAAATGAATTGTATTTCAAAATGTAACTACCTGTTACAATCTCTCCCTATAGCTGTCCCCCCTCTCTTAAAGCAATTTGATAGCACAGCAAAGTCCTTCATTTGGAATGATAAGTGCCCTATATTACATTTTAATAAGATACATAGACAGACTGACAAAGTTAGGCTAGGCCTACCCAAGATATTGTTTTATTATTATGCATTCGGTCTCAGACATTTGGCTCACTGGTCGCCCTCCCTGGTTTTGTATTGAACAGGAAGTTCTTGCCCCTATTTTGCCATTGCAAAGCCTTTCGATCAATCTAATCGGAAAAGTTAAATTACACCCAGTTATCTCGCATTTGCACTCAGTATGGACAATAGTGTCCAGTGTGTTTAATTCAAACTTTTATTTAAATGTTGCCTCAAGCATATGGCTGAACATTAAATCATGTATTAATAAATCCTGTTTCTGCTGGTCAGAATGATTGTGATGGGGGTTAATACACTCAGTGACCTATGAGAGTGGAGTGTCGAGATCTTTTGAAAATTTGGTTCAATATTTTGGGATTCCCAGATCTCAGTTCTATAGGAATTTACAGTTGTGCCACTTGCTCTGTATTGTTTTTGGCAGTGGCACACACCACCCTAAAGTGGCAGATACTCTGGGAGAGGTGATTACGGCTTTCAGAAAATCTCATGAGGCATCACTGTATAACTCCCTGCTAATTCAGAGTCTGGGGGATGGAGCTTCAACTTCTCTCAAGAAATAAAGGGAGAAAGATCTAAATTTGGTATTAAAGGAGGAAGTGTGGGCTAGGATCCTAAAAAAAATGTAAGTCTGCATCTAGAAATTCAAGGGTGCGCCTTATGAAATTTAAGATTTTACATAGACTTTATTGGAAACCTTCTAGATTGTATAGGTTTGGTCTAGAGACACACCCACCTGCTGGCGATGCCAGTCAGAAGATGGAGACACAACCCATGCTTTTTGGGGTTGTGTTAAGATCCAGGAATTTTGTATGAAAGTTCAGAGATTTTGCATGACGTTTTGGCATTATAATGTCACTCTGCCCCAGACTCTGTATTCTGGGCAATGGGGAGTTCATACATTTTGGAGATAAACATATACAAAATTGGGTTCTGACCAGCATTATGGTTGGCAGGCAAAATATTTTAAGGGGATGGAAGTCCAATAGGGTGACCGAATTTCCAGAGAGGTGTGCGGAGATGGGAAGAGTGGCTGCTTTTGAAGAGATGTCAAGCAGAAAGCTGGGGGTTCAGAATTTGTTCGACAGGAAGTGGGGCAATTACTTGGTGTTTTTGGGGGACTCTCTGAGAGGGGCTCAGGAGAGAGATAATTAGTTTTAATTATATATGATTATTTTGTTGTTTTCTTTTTATCTATTTGTGACCACAGGGGTGTTCGTTGGGGGTTAGGGTGGGTTTAGTGATTGGGGAGGTGGAGGTGTAATAGGGGGGATAAATGTTAAATGCTGATTCAGTGTATACATGTTGTTTTTTATTTTGTTATATGTTTATGAATCAATAAAAATGTTAATTGAAAAAAAAAAAGAATGTGAACAGTAGAGATGTTGATTTATTTCAGCTTTTCTTTCATCACATCACATGTTCAGAAGTTTACATACACTTTGTTAGTATTTGTTAGCAAACAGTTCAATTTTTGTTTCATCAGACATGGGGACATTTGTCCCCATTTGCACTTGCAAACTGAAGTCTGACTTTTTATAGCAGTTTTGGAGCAGTGGCTTCTTCCTTGCTGAGCAGCCTTTCAGGTTATATCAATATAGTGCTCATTTTACTGTGGATATAGATACCTTTATACCTGTATCCTCCAGCATCTTCACAATGTCCTTTGCTGTTGTTCTGGGATTGATTTTCACTTTTCGCACCAAACTACGTTCATCTTTAGGAGACAGAATGCGTCACCATCCTGAGTGGTATGATGGCTGCGTGATGTTCATACTTGCTTACTATTGTTTGTACACCAGATTTGCGGATGTCCACAAATATTTTTTTGATGTCTTGGATAATTTATTTTGATTTTCCAATGATGCCAAGCAAAGAGACACTAAGTTTGAAGGTAGACCTTAAAATACATCCACAGATACATCTCCAACGGACTCCAATTAGCCTATCAGAAGCTAATTGTCTAATTGCCTAAAGGCTTGACCTCATTTTCTGAAATTTCCCAAGTTGCTTAAAAGGCTCAATTAACTAAGTCTCCAACGGTGTCTCCAAACAGCCCAACCTGGGAGATGGGGGCGTCAAGGAAACGTACCTTGTCAGCCTCTCGCGACTTGACCAGGTTGAACCAGAGGTGGCGTTCCTGGACCACCAGCGTGGACATCGCCTGCCCGAGAGCACGCGCCGTCTGTCGCCGAGCGCAGCTCCTGCATTAGTCACGGGTCAGGACTACCCTCGTACAGTTCTCTGAGTGCATTGGCTTGGTGCATCTGCAGCAGTGCCATGGCATTCAAGGCAGAGGCACCGTGCCCAGTGACGCAGTAGGCCTACAGGCCCTGGAGGGGAGCCTCGGACGGTTCTGCCAGGTGGCGGCGCTTTGCGGGTATATGTGCACCGCAACCGCTTGATCCACCTGGGGAATCACCGAGTAGCCCCTCGCCGCCCCGCCATCGAGGGTAGTGAGAGCGGAGGAGCTCACTAGGGCAGTAAAAGGTGCCTGCCACAAGCGCGTGAGTGGAGCTCTGGGGGTGGTGGTGGGGGGGTGGTGGGTGGAGGATTCCACTCCAGCCAGACACTCGTAGCTGCCCGGGCAAGCATGGCCGTCAGCTCCGCGTCGGTCTGCGACTGAGCTGCTGCACCCGAGGGTAGGAGTCCAACTGAGTCCTCAGCGTCAGACATGACGAACTCGCTCTCCGATGCCGCGATCAACAGCTCATCGTCGTCGGGAGCACCAAACGAGACCGCGGGTCCACCTTAGGATATATATATATATATGGCCATTTTTAAACATTCAGCTCCAGGAAATTTAAAAATGCAGAACTGTCTCACTAATAAATGTATCTCCATATTGCAAATTAATCCTGGGTAGTAACATTTCTAATTAACTGGATTTAATCATAGATTTATAAAGCTTTTACCCCGTTTAATTTACCAGAACTATTAGCATAGTATGAACACATTAGTGTTTGTCCCAATTAATTGTCATAGAGTTCAAAATTGTGGTCTGGAGCAAAAATAGTTCTTAGACATCTATTCTATTCCTTGTTTAGCAGTATGGAGCAGTGGTAACAATGCAATGCAGAGACTACTTGTTGAGACCTGATTAGAATGACGTCAGGGCTGAAAAAGGTTTCTTGGCCAGATGGCTAATCTGAGATTTCTCACCTTTCTGCAAGGCCAGGAGAAGTGGAGTGAGACACACACACACACACACACACACACACACACACACACAAGCACGCACACGCACACACACACACACACACACACACACACACACACACTTCTCACACTCACACCCTTGCAGCAGGACTCCATGCCCCCGTCACACTTGAGGAAGGAGCTCTGTTGCACAGGTGTGGTATCAGACAAGAATGTGAGTAAGGTCAATGAGATTACATTGTGTGAGAGTTGACCCTTGCAACCCCTTCAGTGTATTGTCCTTTGCCTGCAGTTTGCACTCAGAATTTGCAGTGTATGCATATTTCTCTGGAGAAACAAATAATGTACATTTTCAGAGTTTATAAAATGTGGCACATTCATTCCATGAACTGCTCCGATTTTGAAATAAAATGGCTTATAATGCACATGACTGACCTGGTTCCATGCTCATTAAACACAGGCAGAAAAACACAGGAGTCCCTTTTTGCTTTTGTTTATGACCCAAGTCAGACTAATAATGCACACTCTGAGATTCCTATAACCCTTGATCTTGAACTTAACCTCAAGACAAAACATGAGACTAATAGATATTTTCACCAAGGGTATGACAGCTGTTAAAGCAAAGCATATTGAGACTATATCAGGGGTTGGTCTGAATACATTTCAATTCAAGTCTGCGGAGTACGTCGCTTACATATCGCTAAAGGTTTACCTTTCTTTACAGTTGCATAATTACATATATTTTTTGCCACTACTGGCTACCATACAAAGCTACTAGTGTTAATTTTGTCACCTATTTTTAATTTAGTCTTAGTCTTAGTCTTATGCCAAATGTCCTTGTTAGTTTTAGTCATGTTTAGTCATTCACATATCTTTTTTTGTTAGTCAAGTTTTAGTCGACTAAAAGTCTCGTCATTTTAGTCTAGTTTTAGTCAAAAGAGAATTTAAGGTATCTTAGTCAAGTTTTAGTCAACTAAAAGTCTCGTCATTTTAGTCTAGTTTTAGTCAAAAGAAAACTCAATATATCTTAGTCAAGTTTCAAAACATTTTAGTCTTTTTTAAAATAAATTATTTCTGAGATTAATTCTGAGATAACCATTTCAGTCAAATAATGTTTCACACATCTCAAATATTGGTTAAATGTCATAATTACCTGACAAAATACACTTGTTGAATGATATGTTGAATTCACTTTGTTAAACGTGGCTGGTTTTCTGATTTAAGAGACACATTCACAAATGATGAACTTGTTCTGAAGAGTATTTTATTAAGCAAATAAGTTACATAAAATATATATAACCTGCATAATGTATGTGCCACAACACCATAGCTAACTGGTTAATTTACAGCGTAGATGCCTAAAATCAGCATTAGCTTATGAGACGTTAATTTAAGTTAACTTCCCTGAATGTGTGGGTGGTTAGCCTTTAGATGTCGCTTAAGGTTGGTGGTGTTTTCCCCCGATATTTTTTGTCCGCAGTGCTTCCCGTTAGTTATAATGACACATTCGGACTTTTTGTCAATATCATTGTACCTAAAATGCGACCATATATCGAGCCTCTTCCTTCTACCTAGCATGTCGTCGGCGCTTGTCGCGTGTTCGCCACTGTCTATGATTGTTGTGTTCTTGCTCCATGTAGTTTCGTGTTGCAGCCACAGGAGTATGAGACCTGTAACCATTACCTGAGCAACAGCACGAACTCATTCGGAATATTTTGAAGGCGTAACAGCTGAATATTCAATCTCATGATGAAAAAGTAGAGACGATTGTATACGAAAATGAAGAGAGATTTTATCTTAGTTTTTATTTTATGCAAAACATTTTAGTCTCGTCTTTTTTCGTCAACAATAATGCATGTTAATTTAGTCTTAGTCAGCGTTTTTGGACATTGGTGCAGTCTCGTTATCGTCTCGTCTTAGTCATGGAAAAAAGGTCGTTGACGAACATATTTAGTCTCGTCTCGTCTGACGAAATTAACACTAAAAGCTACTGAAACAAAGATGTTTGGATTTTATTGCTATGATTTTATTTTTGTTTCATCAGACATAGGGACATTTGTCCCCATTTGCACTTGCAAACTGAAGTCTGACTTTTTATAGCAGTTTTGGAGCAGTGGCTTCTTCCTTGCTGAGCAGCCAATTTGTTACAATTATTGGAGTACAAGTAGTTTGGACATAAGGAGAAATTTACCAAAATTGCCAAATTTGAGTTAAATAAATGTAATTACTAAATACTGTAGTTACTTCATAGGTGTCTTAGAGTAGTGAAACAAAACTTCTATCAACAATTTAATTTCCATCCTCCATTTTGAGTTTTCTGGGAAAAAAAAAAAAAACTTTTTTGAACTCAACCACAGTTCCTAGACAACAAAAACTCATATCCACTTCCCATTCCAATTTTCGCAAACTATATTCATCTCTAGGAGACAGAATGCCTCTCGTTCCTGAGTAGTATGATGGCTGCGTGGCTGGTGCTTATATTTGCGTACGATTGTTCGTACAAATGAACGTGGTACCTTCAGGCATTTGGAAATTGCTCCCAAGGATGAAACAGATTGTGGAGGGCCACAATTTTTTGTCTTGGCTGATTTCTTCAGATTTTCCCATGATGCGAAGCAAAGACGCACTGATTTTGAAAATAGGCCTTAAAATACATCTACATGTACACCTCCAATTCAGTACACCTCCTATCAGAAGCTAATTGGCTAATTGTCTAAAGGCTTGGTATATTTTTCTGGAATTTTCCAAGCTGCTTAAAGGCACCGTTAAATTGGTTTGTAGTCAATTAAAAGTGAAACAATCTGTCTATTAAACAATTGTTGGAAAAATTACTCATGTCATACACAAAGTAGATGTCCTAAATTACTTTCCAAAATTATAGTTTGCAAATATTAAATCTGTGGAGGGGTTAAAAATTTGTTTTAATGACTTCAACCTAAGTGTATGTAAACTTCTGACTTCTAGTAATTGACATTGAAGGATGTGACCGTTCTCCCCACTCAGAGATGCACCCACTGAGAATCTTGTTGAAAACGCCCTCGTTATAGGAGTGTGGCGGAAGGACCCGCACCTCCATCTCATCATTGTCGCTCCACCTCTGTGAGCCATCCTTCAGACAGGCTCATGACAGGAGTGGGCAGGAGAGAGAAGAGGTGCATAATTTAAAATCTTCGTTTGGGCGGGTTGGAAGGGGACACAACTGATAAATAAATGTAGAGCATGGCTCTTCTCAGGAAGCTAGCTTTTACTCTCCATGTGTGCACACAGTGGCATCCTCGCACACCCAGGACCAGAGCAGGGTTATATGCGTCGCCGGACCTGCTCCTCATACCCCCGGCGCGAATTAGATGCGTCGCCAGGGAGGACAGCACGTGTTGCGAATGATGGGCTAGAGGCCGGGCCGCCTTCCCCTCTCACCTGCTGTGGGCCTGGGAAGACCCACGCCCCATGAACCTAGCAGGGGAGAGCATGCGGCCATCAGACCCCGCTCAAGCCTTGACCATTCCTTGGACACTTCCCTGTTCTTCACGGAGCCCCGTTTCAATGCAAGGATGCCAGATTCCCCCTTTATTTACAATTTCCCCCATGGACACTCTTTTCACCATTTATGAACATTTTATGTTTATTATTATTTTCATGAAATTACTCTGAGGATTGACGCCACACCCACTGTGTCTGTCTCTTGCTCACCCTTCCACAGTGGTGGTGGATGCAAGCATGAGTGTGGGCAGAAAAGGCACAGTTGGATAAACATGGTGACATCACTCTTCTCTCGTTCGCCAGTTAAGATGGAAAGCCCTCCCAGCCACAGCAAGTTGGTAGCATTTAATAAGCATTTACCCTGTGGTTGGTTGAGGCTGTCATATTAATTTGTGTTTTTCTCTGTTCCCACCAGGATGTGAGCGAGAGGGAGAGCTGGCCTAGAAAGGTATCCCACAAATGACCACTCTGTCCGTAGGACCTGATTAGGAAGAGCCTGCCAGATTCAGTCTCGGTTCAGCCCCATGTCCCACTCCCACTGCTATGCGTCGCTGAGTGATGACCACTAACTGCAGCTAAAGTCATCTAGAAAGCAAGGGGTGCTTTGACCACATCACTTCAGTCTTCTATGATGGACATCACAGAGGATGAACAGCTGCCAAATCCAACCATATCCCTACATGGAATAGTTAATTGACCATTGCCTGCACATCGGGCTTAGGATGGACTTTACCGAAATGTACCGCCAAGCTTCCAGACGAACTGCAAGGCTTAACTCAATGACCTCCGCCAGCATCATGTTGGTCATATGATGGACTACACCATCTTAAAATTGTATACATAGACAATAAATAAATGCCAACTAAAGCCTTCATCAGCCAGATAAAAAAAGGAGACTGCATCTACATGCATTTCCGCAGTCAACTTGGGATGGAATTCAAAGCTACTTTATTATTCATCTTAGAGTTTGTAAAGAATAATTTAGTTTTAAAAATTGCTCACCATCTACTACTTGTACTACACATGAATAACTTCTTTTGGCATTATATTCATGCTGTTTATCCAGAGGGGAACTGCCAGAGGGGACCCCCTCTGAAGGTCATATTATAAATGATCCACAAAAGGGGTAGATCATTTTCCTAGGGCTGGGCGATTAATACAATTTTATTTTTAATTTTGGCTTCCAAAGATGATAAAAAAAACAAGATAATTGAGATAAAAACGATTATTGTGCCGTATTCCGTTTCGCAATGAAACACCCCGGCATTATATCTTTAAAGCATCCTTTATTAAAGTTCAAATAATAAGAAAGTGGTTATGAAAATAAACTCAGAAAGGCATTTCTCTGTGCAGTCAGAGCCGCACCTATGAGTTGTGCAAAGTGACCAGGGAGAGATTGAATGTTCTCCCACCTGATGCACTCTCTGGCATGGTGAAGCTAGTCACTCGCATGCGTTTTCTGCAGCTAGATTATAAAGTGATGGCTCGTGACATAGTAAATCATAATATATAATAGGGGCAGCTGTGGCTCAGGTGGTAGAGCTGGTCGGCCACTAATTGCAGGGTTGGTGGTTCGATTCCTGGCCCACATGACTCCACATGACAAAGTGTCTTGCAGACACTAAACCCCAAGTTGCTTCCAATGGCAGTCTAGCGTCTTGCAAGTGTCATTAGTGTATGAGTGTGAGTATGAGTTTGAGAATTGAACATGGTGTAAAGCGCTTTAGTAACCGCTAACGATAAAAAGGTGCTATATAAGTGATTTGATTTGATTTGATATAAGCGCAGGCCATATGCATCACATTCAGTGTGTGTATCTTATAATGAAGAAAATCGCAGATATGCAGAGTAAGTTTTGTTTTGTATAGTTAAAGATTGATCGAAGTGAACAAAGGTAAGTGAGTATAGCTTTAGCCCATTATAAGTCTTATAAAATAAGTCTTTTTTGGCTTGTTTTCCAAAATAATATCTAAAACACCTTTAAAACAATGTACATATACTTTAAGAGCTATACTGAAGAAGAAAAAATTGTTATCAGAGAATGTAGTATATAATTTGTAATCAGGGTTCAACATTAAAGCTTGTCCGGGATGGGGGGGGGGGGGACACATGACGCCATGCAAGAAGCAGATGTGTAAGTGGTGAGCTCTGTGCACTTTGCTAATTATTTTTATGTTATAATCCGGTGAGATTCGATACACCCAGTAACATACTTGCTCTATGTAAACATGGCAAAGTCAAAATCCTCAGACTCTGGAGACATTAAAAGACACTTATGTGTTCAAGCTGAGGCCTCTGGCGGCCCTGCGGACCGGGACTCGATTTGGAAGGCACGTCGGGAGAAGAATTCAGCGTCAACTGTCCAACATCTTGGTGATGCTGACGAAGGTTGTTGCTGACTTGGAGGAGCTCGCTGTAGTATGTCGATTGTTTACGCCAATGGAAACAAAATTCTCTGAGTTGGTCACAAGTGTGACAGATGCTGAGAAACTGATCAATTAACTGGAGTCTTCGGAAAGCCCACGTCCAAAACAGACTTGGAACACATTTTGGAAAAACTGAACAAATATGAGCTGAAGAAATAACATACGGATTGTTGGAATTCTTGAGCATGAAGAAGGCAGAGATATGGTGAAATTCCTTGACGAGCTCTTCCGACACAACAGGACATAATCTGGAAATTGAGCGAGCTCTCAGAGTACCGGCTTGCAGATCTGCTGAGGGAGACAGGCCCCGATCAATTCAGGACAAATTTCTGAGATCATCTGATAAAGATCTGGTGTTGCACTAGGCAAGGACAAAGGAAAGCTTTCTTGGAAGAATCACAATATTTTCTTGTTCCCGGATTTGCGAATTCGACAAGAGAGAAACGCAATCAGTTCAAGGAATGTAAAAAACTCTTAAAATCAACGGAAGATCGCTATTGCACTGTTGTTTCCAGCCAAACTGAGAATAAACATCAAGGACGGCAGCAAAGTGTTTACATGTCCCAAACTGGCACTCTCCTTCATAAATACATTAGAGTAAACCATTTGATGTTTCTTATATTAGGGGACTGACTCGCCATTTTTGTTTCTTTTTGCGTTGGCGCCGCCTAGCGGCTGGAGTTCATTTTGTGGAATGACACTTCATCCAAGAAACTTTTGCATTGACCAAAAGATCGCTTTTACACTGAAGTTCCCGGTCAGATAGAGAATGGACACTATGGATGTCCACAAAATATCTACATGCTCACATAAAGGACATTTTTTTCATAAAGTTGACAGGCCGAGTAAGTCATGGTGTATTTTTTATTTTTTTTTGCGGGGTCTCCAAGGGAATTTGGCTCTTGATCATCCGAGGAACTGGGATGCCTGTTTTGTTTCTTTTTGTGCTGCTTACGCCTAGCAGCTGGAGTTCATTTTGTTGAATAACACTGCCTTGGGACAGTTGTGAATGCATCTGTTCGTTCTTTGTGCTTATGCCTCCTGTTGGCTGAAATTTGTTTTTGTGGAATATTTTTAAGGGACATTAGAATGATTCTGCTGCACTCATAACAGACGACTCACTGAACAAGTGTTTGTCTGTCCGAGGAAACTGAACAGCTTTATATCAGCTGGAATTTGTTTTGTGGAGGAACACACCTTCGAGACAGTTCTGTGAATGAATCTACATGTTCTTTGTATTTATTCTGCATGTTGGCTGGGGTCTGTTTTACAAAGTATTTTCAAAATTTGTGCAGAAGCACTGGACTTGAGCAATCCGCAAAGATGCTGCGGGGGCACTCGTAGGCGTACATGAACCTTTTGAATTTAGAGGGATTGAAGCCGGTTGGCACTGTCGTGCACGGGGTTAATGTGCAGTTTTTTCTTTTTGTTTTGTTCTGGGGGAAGTTTGGGGTTTGATTGTTGCACTAATGGGGTATGTGGTCTGTATAATCTTGTTTTTGTCACACAATACATTTTTTTATTATATCAATATGTCAAATGTTAATATGAGTAGGTTATCTCTCTCCACATGGAATGTGAATGGGTTGGGGCACCCCATAAATAGAAGGGAGGTTATTTCTTTTATTAAGCGTAAGAAATATGATATAGTGTTTCTTCAAGAAACTCATCTTTCACCCAGGAAGCTGAAAAATTTGAGAAGATATGGGGTGGGCATGTTTTATTTAGTGCTGGTAAGAGTAACGTGTTTCATCAGGAAGTGCATAGAGGATGTTGTGCTGACCAAAACAATACGGATCTACCCCAACAAGAAACCATGTGTTAACGGCGATGTTCGCACGGCACTTAGTGCACAGACCTCCGCTTTTAATTCTGGGAATGCGGAGGTGCATAAACAAGCCAGTTATGCCCTCCGTAACACAGAGCAGCCAAATGCCAGTACAGGCACAAAATTGAAGGACAGTTCAACACCACCGACTCTAGAAGTATGTGGCAGGGAATTATCATCATCACGGACTACAAAAGGAATAAAAACTCTGCCATGAACACCTCTGCCTCTCTCCCGGATGAGCTTAATACATTTTATGCTCGTTTCGCGGGAAATAACACCACCCTCACGGAGAGAACACATGCGGCCGACGCTACAGGGGATGATTCACACTCCGTCTCTGTTGCGGATGTAACCTGATCCTTCCGATGGGTGAACATCCGTAAAGCCGTGGGTCCAGACGGCATTCTGGGCAACGTCAACAGAGCGTGGGCAAACTGACTGGCTGGTGTTTTTACAGACATTTTCAACCTGTTCCTCTCCCTGTCTGTAGTCCCCACATGCTTCAAAATGTCCACCATTGTGCCTATACAAAAGCAATCAAAAATCACTTGTTTAAATGACTGGCATACTGTTGCCCACCTCTCTGGACCCATTGCAGTTTGCCTACGCAACAACCGCTCCACTGATGATGCCGTTGCATCTACAATACACACTGCTCTATCCCACCTGGAAAAAAGGAAAACATATGTGAGAATGCTGTTTGTAGACTACAGCTCAGCATTCAACACCATAGTGCCCTCCAAGCTTGATGTGAAACTCCGGGCTTTGGGCTTAAACAGCTCGCTGTGCAGCTGGATCCTGGACTTACTTTCAGGCAGATGTCAGGAGGTTAGAATGGGCAGCAACATCTCATCTCTGACCCTCAACACTGGAGCCCCGCAGGGCTGTGTTCTCAGTCCACTCCTGTATTCCCTATACACACATGACTGTGTGGCAACACTTAGCTCCAGTGCCATCATTAAGTTTGCTGATGATACAGCGGTGGTAGGTCTGATCACTGACAATGATGGAACAGCCTACAGAGAGGAGGTGCACACTCTGACATGCTGGTGTCAGAAGCACAATCATTCTCTCAACGTCAGTAAAACCACCTTGTAGTGGACTTCAGGAGGAAAGACAAAGTACACAGCCCCATCACCATTAATGGAGCACCGGTGGAGAGAGTCAGCAGCTTCAAGTTCCTCGGTGTCCACATCACTGAGGAACTCACATGGTCCGTCCACACTGAGGCCATTGTGAAGAAGGCTCACCAGCGCCTCTTCTTCCTGAGATGGCTGAGGAAGTTTGGAATGAACCACCACATCCTCACACAGTTCTACACCAGCACTGCAGAGAGCATCCTGACTGGCTGCATCACCGCCTGGTACGGCAATAGCACTGCCCACAACCGCAAAGCCCTGCACAGGGTGGTGCGAACTGCCAGACATATCATCGGAGGTGAGCTTCCCTCCCTCCAGGACATATATAACAGGAGGTGTGTGAAAAAAGCTTGGAGGATCATCAGAGACTCCAGCCACCCAAGTCATGGGGTGCTCTCACTGCTACCATCAGACAGGCGGTATCGCAGCATCAGGACCCACACCAGCCGACTACATGACAGCTTCTTCCCCCAAGCAATCAGACTTTTGAACACTTGATCTCTCAGGACCAATATACATCAGCACTGCACTGTATTAATCCTATATCTCACACTGGACTGTCATAATTTTATTCTCCACAATTAAACTACTGTATATATTTGTTTTTATATACTCTATTTATTTTATTGTATGTGTATTCTATATTGTGTGTATTGTTTACTGTACATTGTGTATTATTATTGTGTTGTGTAGTGTACATTTGATATGTAAATTGTGTTGTTTATGGTAATTGGTATGTCTCATCACTGTTATGACTGCTATGTTGCTTGGAACTGCACACAAGATTTTCACCTACTGTTGCACTTGTGTATATGGTCGTGTGACAATAAAGTGATTTGATTTGAGTAGGGGAGTAATTATACTGCTAAATATCTACAAAAAAAAAAAGAAACTTGTCCGGGACAAGTGGATTTCTGAAGGTGTAAGTGAAAGAGAATTTTACTTGCCCAACTGGACAAGCAGACTGATTTAAACATCAACATGAAAATCTTCAATGAATGGTCAAATACATTTCAAAATTATGCCAAAATGCCCATCTTGGTAAAGTATTCATGTAAACACAGAGAGTGATGTCTAAAGTGAATGTAAACAGTGGATAAAAAGAGGATTTTTATTCAAATGTCAGCCTTGTAAGTGTAAGCTAATCTTCCTGCTGCTGTCTAGTGTGTCATTATAATAATCAAACAACCATAAGAAAATGAGAAATCCACTCATTGCTCTTGACTGAGGAACTTTAGTAGTTTTAAAAAGTATTAATGTATAATAATCATACAGTAAAGTCCAGTAGTAGTTTTGTTGCATTTCATTCTGAATGTTCACTTAAATGCTTGATAGCCTACTGCTGTTAAAAACATTTAAAGCTGTTAAAAAAGCACTAAATATTCTTATTTTTTAAGAACGTTTATTACTGACCGTTTACTAGATTTGAATAATTACTTAAGAACTTGAAACCACTACTGAATTTTTGGTATTGTGATAATGTATAGCCTTTATTGTACATGGTAGATCTTGCTGCAATAACATGATGGAAAAGTAAATCTCATTCCATAGAAGTGTGAGCATCCCTGCTGTAAATGATGGTGATGGAGGATTTTCTTTATTTGACTACCATACGTAACATAAAATAATTATCATATGATAATAGCCTTCTCCCATACCCAGTGCAGTTTACATTTAAAGTTCAAGGAAATCCACTGTTAAAAATAGTTTTTTTTTAAAAAGTTCAATAAATGCACAATGTTTCTAATGTCAATGAGTAATCATATTAAATAATTGTGATGTCATTATTGACCAAAATAATCATGATTATGATTTTTGCATAATCGAGCAGCCCTACATTTTCCTCTTTTCCTCCTCCTGAGCATTGTTCGGGACTCATTCTCTCACTTTAAGTCTACACTAAAGACACATCTGTTCAGCTAGGCATTCACCTAATTTATCCCTCAACTCAGTCACGCTACATTAGTCAGGTATGCCGGAACCCAAAAAACTTAGCATATTCTATAACTCTGCTTTAAAAGTGAATGGCATCTATGCAAATATTATTCTCTCTGTTTCCCTGTCTAAACCTTGGGAAACATATCCTGAAGTTACTAGGGCCTGCCAGATTCAGCTTAAGTCCAGCCTGATGTCCCACTCCCACTGCTGTGTCGCTGAATGATGACTACGAACTACAGCCTATGCTCCAGGATCCATCCTCCGCCTCCTGGCAGTCAGCAGCGAGCCCCTCCACCTCCTGGCGATCAGCAGCGGGCCCCTCCGTCTACTGGCGGTCAGCAGCGGGCCCCTCCATCTACTGGCGGTCAGCAGCGGGCCCCTCCATCTACTGGCGTTCAACAGGGGGCCCCTCCGCCTACTGGTGGTCAGCAGCGGGCTCAGGCTGGAAAGGTGCATTGTCAGAGAGGGGCAACAGTGGTACTGTTGCTCCTTGGGGGCTGTCTGTAATTGGGCCACAGACTTCCCCTCCCCCAAGCACCCAGGAGACTCTCAAGGCAGGTGTTAAAAAGGTCCTTGAGATCAGCGTCATTGTAGTTCAGCCCGTTAGCTGTTGTGAGGAACTCACCTACAAAAATACTCACATCCGCCTCCCCTGATGGAGGGAATGAAGCCGGGCGAGATGGGCTGAACACTCTTTAAATGGACCCCGGGGTGCTGCAGAGTCCAAAAATGGCCAGATTGTTCTGTCAGGTTTTGTGGAAGAAGTGGCAGGACTCAAACACAGAGTAGCTATATGGGCTTTCATTAATACAAAAATATAACAAAATCTAACCAAAAGGGGAATAACACAGTCCAGGGCAACAACCAGATGACGGGCTGGGACAGGAACTGACTGACACCTAACTGGGAAACATCCACAACGAACTGGCACAAGACAAAAAAAAAAAAAAACAAGGGGGTTGAATAGGGAAAGAATCAAGGAGATAACGAGGAGGGAAAATGAAAACAATCAACTAATAATCAGACAGATAACAAGGCAAATGAGAGGGCAGGGATTTCACTGAAGACGAATGCACAAGGGAATGAGAAAACACAAACCAAAGTCCATTCACACAGTACAAGACAAAACACAAGGGCCTGGATTCCGCCACAGAGTAAATAAATCAAACCAACCGAAGTCGCGTGACACCATGTGAGGGTCAGACGTGTGAACGGCGAGTTCTGCACAGTTTGCTAGTTTTTCATTCTTTTTGTGTCATAAACTATTAACTCTTTCATAACTGTTCTATGAAAACAATATGTCAAAGAATTCAAAATTCTCGGGCTCTGGAGACATTAAATGACACTTACGTGCTCAAGCCGATAACTCTGACAGAGTCGCAGACCAGGGACTCAATTTGGATGGTGCGGTGGGAGAAATTCAACGTCAACTGTCCAGCATGTCTGTGATGATGACGAAGGTCATTGCGGACTTGGAGGATCTTGCTGTAATACGTCGATCGATTATGGCGATGGTGGTGAAATTCTCTGAGTTGGTTATAAGAATCAGGGACATGAGAAACATATGGGTTATCTGGAGTCATTGGAGAGGGAATTCGCTTCTAATCCACTAGCGACCAAGGCAGATTTGCAGTGCATCTGGGAAAAGTTGGACGACCTTGAGAATCGTAACTTGTGAAACAACGTCTGAATTGTTGGAATTCCTGAGAATGAGGAATGCGGAGATATGGTGAAAATCCTAGACGAGCTCTTCCCAAGTGTGCTCGATCTAACAGGCCATAAGCTGGAAATCAAGCAAGCTCACCTTATCCTGGTTCAGAGATCTGCTGAGGCACCCAGTCAATTCTGGCCAAATTTCTGAGCTCCGAGAAAGATCTTATGTTACTCGAGGAGATGAGTAAAGGAAAGCTTTCTTGGGAGTACTACAACATTTTCTTGTTCCCAGACTTTGCGAATTCAACAAAAGAGAAACATGATTGATTCAAGAAACTCTTACATCAATGGAATATCGCTTTTGCACTGATGTTTCTGGCCAGATTGAGAATAGATACTAAGGATGGCTGCAACGTATTTACATGCCCACAACAAGCGATATCTATCATAAAGTCATTGGAATGAGTAAGTCATTTGGTGATTTTCATGTTGCTCCCAAGTGAGCTTGACTCATTGAACATTCACTTGACTGTCTGAGGAAACTGAGCACCTTTTTTATTTCTTCTTGTGATGGTTCTGGAGTTTGTTTTGTGGAATACCACATCCGTTGTATCCTTTGGGACAGTTGTGGATGAATCTGCTTGTTCTTTGTACTTGTACCTCCTATTGGATAGAGTTTGTGTTTTGGAATATTTTTTTGCAGAACATTGGAAGTCATTTGCTGCACTTATGAAACACCTGGCTCACTGAACATTTATCTATAACATTTTTCTGTTATGTAATTCTGTCTCACGAAATTTGTATAGAAGCAATCAGATGGCAAAGTTTTCGCGGGGACTCTATATGGACATTTTGAGTTTAGAGGGATGGACGCCGGTTGGCGCTGTCATTTATGGGGTTAATGTGCACGTTTTACTTTTTGTTTTGTTCGGGGGATGTGGAATGTGGTCTTTATAATCTTGTTTTTGACACACAATCTTTTTTTTATAATATGTCAAAAATGTCAAACGTTAAAATGAGCGGATTGTCTCTCTCCACATGGAATGTGAATGGGTTGGGGCACCCCATAAATAGAAAGTTATTTATCTTCTTAAACATAAGAAATATGACCTTTCCCCACAGAAAACTGAAAATTTGGGAAGATATGGGGTGGACATGTTTTCTTTAGTGCTGGCTTAAGAAAGGGCAGGGGAGTCATTACATTGATAAGTAAGCATCTACAATTCAAATGTCTCAAACAGATTAAAGATAAATTAGGAAGAGTCATTATAGTTTTAGCAGAAATTCAGGGGCAACGATTGATTTTGGCTAATATTGACACACCTAAAGCTGATGATCAGGGCTTTTTTTATAGATCTTGAAGGGATGTTGCAAGCCACTGGCACCCCACATGATATAATATTGGGAGGAGACTTTAATCTTTTGTTGGAGTCCTTGATCATAGTGAGGCAAAAGTGTGTAAGCTCCCTAGAGCAACATTGACGTTTTACAGGATGTGTAAAAACCTTGGTCTAACAGATATTTGAGGACTTTTGAATCTGGTAGGGACTATAACTTTTTTTCATCAGTCCATAAGATTCATTCTAGAATATATTTTTTTTTTATCATGACCTGGTGAGTTTAGAGGTGTTGCCACATACAGAGAAAAATAAATCATATAGTTGGCACTTTAATGTATCCCTTTTGCAAAATCCTGAATTTCAAAAAATGTTAAAGTCTGAATTCAATGTTTATATGGAGACCAACTAGTCCTCAGTATCCTCTGTGGGTGTGGCTTGGGAGGCACTTAGGGGCAAGATCATCCAGTATGCCTCATTCATCAAAACATCCAAAGCACAAGAGTTGAAATGGAATATTAAAAGTACCAAGGCAGAGCTCATGCGCTGAATGTTGTCTGATGGCCTCAGAGAACTGACACAATTGAAATACAGATATAATACTATTTTGTCATGGAAGGTGGAGTTTTGGCTATTCAGGGCAAGACAGCAATACTTTGAGTCGGGGGACAAAGCAGGGAAGCTTTTGGCTAGATACATAAAACCGAGAGAGTCTTTTTCTACCATTCTCTCAGTGAAATCTGCTGGTGGTGAAATATTTACCTCAGCCATTGATATTAATAATGCCTTTAAAGAATTCTATCTTGATCATTATAGTTCCATGTCTTCGTCTACTGATGAAGTTTTCAGAAACTTTGTAGAGCTCCCTAAAAAAAAAGTTCTTGATTCCGAGATAATTTTGAAGGAGCTTGGCAAGGTACCGAAGGCCTTGCCTACAGGACTGAGTAAAGTTATGACATCCCTTATACATATATATTTCAGGTGGGGTTTATTCTGGGCCGCAGCTCTTCTGATAACATTAGGCATTTCATCAATATAAATGTGGTCAGTGGCGAATGATCAGACTCAAGTCGCTGCCAGCTCTTTTGACGTCAAAAAGGTGTTTGATATGGTAGAATGAGATTATCTTTAAGATTTTGGAAATGTATGGGTTCAGGAATACTTTTATTGGATGGATTAAGTTACTTTATAGACACAAACTAATTGATTAATTTCAGATTATTTTACTTTGGATAGGGGCACCTGGCAGCGTTGCCCTCTTTCCCTATTATTGTTCTGTCTTGCCCTGGAACAATTAGCAGCCACAATAAAAAAGGAGGATAATTTTCCATGGGTGGTGGAGGGAGGTATGGTGCGCATAAGATTTTGCTTTACGCATATGATATTTTATTATTCGTCTCTGACCCTACTAGATCTATGCCTTGCCTTGTTCTCAGGATGCAGAGTCAATTGGTCTAAATCTGAAGCTTTGGCTCTGACAGCGTATTGCCCAGTAATGGCTTTCCAGCCAGGGACCTTCCAGTGGCCCAAACAGGGCATTAAGTATGTGAAATTTGTGTGATTTAGTTAGTTAATTTCGACCCCTTAATAAAAAGGTTTTTGGGTGATTTGAGCAGGTGGGCTTCCTTACATTTATCTATGATTGGGAAGGTTAATGTTATTAAAATGAATTGTATTCCAAAATTCAACTACCCACTACAGTCTCTCCCCATTGAGTTCCCATCTTTTATTTTAAACAATTTGATAGTAGCTAAATCCTTTATCTGGAATGGTACATGTCCTCGGGTGCATTTTAAGAAGTTACACAGGCCAATTGACAAAGGTGGGTTAGGTCTCCCCAAGATTTTGTTTTACAATAATGCTTTTCATCTCAGACATTTGGCGCATTGGTCACTTCCACCTGAGAGATCTCGTCACTGGCTCTTTATTGAACAGGAGATCCTTGCCCATAACTTGCCATTGCAAAGTCTTTCTAACAAGCTGCCCGGAAAAGTAGACATGTCCCATTATCTCGCACATGCATTTAGTGTGGACAAAAGTCTCTTGTATGTTCAATTTGGACATTTATCTGAACGTTGCCGCAAGTATTTGGTTAAACCCTAAAAAGTCCGCTTTTTGCTGGACAGAATGGACTGAGATGTGTGTTACAACGCTAGGTGACCTGTATAAAAAAGGAGTGTTGAGATCCTTTGAAAATAGTATAAAGCGGTTTGGGATTCCCAGATCTCAATTCTTCAGGTACTTACAGCTACTCAGCACCACCTTTGGGTGTAGTACACAGATCCTTAAAGTGACAGACACTCTTGAGATGGTGCTTGCTGCTTTTAGCTTCAGTGTACTATTCCTGGATAATTCAGAGTTTAGGGGATGGGGTTTTAACATCTCTTTAGAAATTATGGGAGAGAGACTTGAATTTAGTAAGATGGAGAATGGGGTAGGATTTTAAAAAATGTCAAGTCTGTGTCTAGGGATGGAAGGGTGCGCCTTATTCAATTTAAGATTCTGCATCGTTTTTATAGGACTCCCTCTAGATTATATAGACTTGGTATAGGCCTGTACTAAGATTCAAAAGTTTTGGTCAGGGGTTCAGAGTTTTATCTGTAAGGTCTTGAGCACAAAGATTTTATTATATCCCAGATTTTGAAAGTTAGGTGATGGGGCAGTTATTAATATAATAAATATCTAAAAAACTGGGTTCTTACCTGCATGATGATCAGCAGGCAGGTGATACTTAGTGGATGGAAGTCGCGGGTGCGCCCTCATTTCGTGAGTGGTGCATAGAGTTGGGAAGAGTGGCAGCTTTTGAGGAGGTGTCACATAGTCGGCTGGGCAGTTTGGGTGCTTATGGCAGGAGGTGGGGCACTTATTTGGCCTTCCTGGAGGGAAGGAGAGGGAGGAGCAGTGGAGAGGGACAACTGGGTTGGAATTTATGTAATTAATTAATATGTGGAATCCTTTTTCTTTTTAGGTTGGTGAATTTTTTTTACATCTTTTTATGTCATTGATAAAAGTTGTTTCCGTGTTTTCATGCGTTGCTTGTGTTAATTTAAGTTTGAAATCAATAAAAATGGTTAAAATCACAAAAAAATAACATGCATTTAGAAAAAAAGATAAGGTGAATTTTCATATCATGCCGACTTAAATAATGAGCATCAATAATGTCCTTTCATCAGTGTAATGCGCATTTCATTTGAGTTGCCTCAAGGTGCCAACGCTCCTCTCAATGGCTGTGTCAAGCATCGCTCTCCCTCCATTTGACAAGTGTTGCAGAAAGATTGACTTAACGAGTTTGCAATGCAAGAAAGCAGGAGATGTGTACAATAAACACTGAAAAAAAACTGACAATTAATTTGACTGCATAAAGTAAAAACAGGATTTTCTTGATGAATATAACTATTGAAGTTCAATATCTGGGGTCTCAGGATACTACGAGATACGAGATATTCAATATCTCCTCATACCTTTTTACCTATATAGTTCTTGTTGCTTTGTACTCTCAAAAACATATTTTTTTAGGCTAAAATGTGTGTGAAAAAGACTTTGGTGTTAAGTTGGAGCTGACGTGTCACTTCATAGACTTTAATGTATTTGGCAGAGCTGAAAGCAAGTTATATGGAAACTCGAAAATTGTCTCATGATTTACTCAACCTCCTGGCATCCCAGTTGTGAATTAAGAAGAATATTTCAGCTCTGTAGGTTCATACAATGCACTGGAGTCTTATAGAATACTTTTATGTTGCCCTTATGTGGATTTTGGAGCTTTTTGCCACCCGTTCACTTGAAATGTAAGGACCTGCAGAGCTGAAATACTCTTCTAAATCACTTCTACACACTAATCATAGCTCTTCCACACTTTTACCTCCTTGATGAATAAGATAGACTCACATGCCAATGCCAAAGTGAATGAACCACATGTCCCTCTCATTCTCATGTAAGTACATGTACCAGGTCATTCAGAGAGATTATTTCGTAGTTCTTCAGAGTTCACATTCCATTCCAGTCAGTGCAGAATCACTGCGCACATGCTGATTGGCCGTAGCTGTAATCAGTCAAGCAACCTGCCTCGGTTGGACTGCGATTGCCAAGCACGTGATTGGCTTCTGCTGTAATCAATCAAGTGGGAGTCACCCTCCACAAAAACTCTTCGGATCTGCACGAATCACAAAATGTACCATTTTTGTTTTCAAAAAAGCAAATTTAGCCAAAAGGTGAGGAGTATTCATCCCTGACTATAACTTGACTCATTGCTGTTGACTACAGGATAAGCATTTTGTCTGCCAGGGTGAACAGTAGCTGTCGCTAACTTGCTGTGTTTACTGTTGTACTGGACTAGTAGCTGTTGTTAGCAAGAGACTGTACTGCACTTCAGTGACATTTAAGGTAAGCTTTGTCAATTAGTGGCTAGTTTAGAACAGTTCTGATAGAGTTTTCTGCACAAAGACACTGACTATGTTTACATGGACACCAGAAAGCCATTTATTGCAAGAAAGCTGCTTTAGGCTTGAAATCGGTGTATGCATTTACAAGAGCTGTTTTCGCGGCTTTCTCTTTACGCCTGTATATATTTGGCTCAGTCAGTAAGCAGCTTTCTCCACGGCAATGTCATTTTCCTGTGACACTTGTGTAAAAACAGTAACTAACATGGGATCCGAGAAAGACTTCGATATTTTATCCTCTGTTTTATTCCAAATATAATAGAATTGTTGCAGTGTTTGTTTCCTTCACTTTCTATTGCAACCTGAAGCAGTATTGTACTACAATAGCGGTGTTTCCCTCTTACGTAAAACTCTGGGATTCCCCCAATGTACAAGCACAGATACATGAATGTAAGGGACAGTTGATATTTTACATTGATGTGTAGAAATGGGTACAGTTTATAATTTATAATATTTATTACAGTTTATAATATGTACTTTCAGAAATGTTTAATTCTTTCCACTGTCTTGACATATTGTTGGGCTCCATCCTATGATGTTTGTTATCCCAGTCTGTTCTACGCATTTGAACTCTCCAAACACAGATCAGAATGTCACTTATGCGTTTACATGACCACAATAAGCAGCATTCTCCAGGAGAAATCAAGGTTTTGTTGGGCCTCATATATTCAGATACAAGACAAAGGCAGGCCTAACACATTCGTAAAGCCTGACTGAGGCCCACAAACACAAAGTCATAAATCTTACTGATAAAAACCACGCCAAAATCAAACAAAGGTACAAAAGTACAAAACAGACAACAAATCCCAAGAAGCCTTGCTCACTTTACAACTGAATGAAATTCCAAAGGATCCAACTCCTATTGGATGAGGTGCTCAACAGAACACCCCTCAACCATGATGTGATCGGGAGTAGAAATACCTCTGAGGTCATTCTAAGCATTGCTTCCAGCGACTTTGTGTCCCGTATGTAAATGCAGCTCAACGCTGCTCTCAGGTCTATCCTCGTTGCACAAGGAAGTAACGTACAACTTGAAACTGTGGCGACACAATCTCCATCTTGCCTGGACGGGTTGAGATTACTCTGTGTTCCATCTAACACTAATGGATCCGAAGGAGACATCCGAGCAATCCGCATCTTCATCCGTTTGCCTGCAGGAGTGAAGAAAGAAGATTTCTCTTCCATCTTCAATCGAGTCGACGTCGTTGATTTCTCTGCTAGCCCAGCGAGAATCAGCAGCCATACTGCCCGCCGACAGAGAGAGGAAACGGCCTCCCGTCATCACCCAAGCCTCGAGAAACCGAGTCAGAGTCAAATAACAGATGAACACACATTCTACTTGCGTCCTCACGTGGTTCAAGTAAGAGGTTACATCTGGGCAGAGATAGAATATTATAGTGTGTTATTCTTATGTATCAAGGTTATTGCTTGTACAGTTTATGGATCACCGAGTCCGCTCATTGCTGTTAATAATACTTAAGGTATTACTGTAAAATACTGTTATCACAAATGAGATTTGCCGTGTTGTAATCCAACCACGTTGGACTGTTGTGTATTTACGCCATCGCGGATGAGACTGGCACACTGTTTATCCATTAAAAGGACCAAAGACCGCAGGACGGATTACGAGCTGTTCACCACGTCTCTGAGTGATAGTCAAGTCAATTTTATTAGTATAGCGCCTTTCACAACACACATCGTTTCAAAACAGCTCTACAGAAGATCAATCATTAACAGACAACAAAACTATAATGTCGATGAATCATCATTGTGTAATTAGATAAAATACGATTGTTAATCTTGTTTAAAAATAAGTAATTAAATAATAATTGTATTAATAACCCCAGTGAGCAAGCTGAAGGCGACTATGGCAAGGAACACAAAACTCCACAAGATGTTGATACATGGTGAAAAATAACCTTGGGAGAAACCAGACGCACTGTGCGGGCCAGTTCCCCTCTGGCTAACATTGTGAATGTAATGTATAGTTAAAGTCATGGTTTAGAATGATTAAACTAAGTAAGTGTTAAGGGTCAGTGTTTAAACATCAATTTTGTTTGAACTGTAAGATTAATGACCAATATCTTTGAAGTACATCCTGGATTAACTGCAGAAGTTCACATAGATGCTATTGTCCTTGTTAATTGGCTGATGAAGGCTCTTGTTGGCAATTGTTAGTCTATGCATTCCATTTCAAGATCGTAGTCCATCAATAGACCGAGGTGATGCAGGCAGAGATCAGGGATGTGAAACGCAGTTCAACCTGGATGATAATTTCGGTGAGGTTCGGTGTGGTCCATCCTAAATCCAAGGTTCAGACAATGGCATATGAAGTATCCCATGTCTTATGGTAGGAGTTGGCATCAGTTCATCCTCTGAAGTCCAGCATAATAAACCTGTTGATAAACCAACAGTTGCCTTCTCTCCCACGATCGCAAATCTCGTGTGACATACTCTCCACAAGAATCACGTCCGCCATCTTGTGCACGTCACTCCTTACACACACACTCACACACACACACACACACACACACACACCTTCGTCATGTGTCATATGCTTATTTTTGGTAACTATATCTAATCATGTCACGGTTTAGTTTGTAGTTTGCATTGTATTGATTATTAATGGATATTACTGCATCAATACATTTGTTATATTTCAAAGAGAAGTGTTTTGGTTTGGTTTGCATACATGTGTGTCAAAGGCTGGCCAGGGATGCCAATGCTCGGATTCAAGCCTTCATTGTTCCCTTTTGAAAATGTATGTTCTCCGGACGTCGATTTTCCTAAGAGAACAATCTAATATGGAGACTGTTATACTGTCTGGTTATTAGTCCCTGATTCTAGGGTGGTGCCACGGCAATATTAATCCTTATTAATATTATCAATATTCTATTGATTTTGATAATTGACAATTATCTTTGATTATTGTTGAATTTAAAGGATCAATAAGCTAGTGTTAATTCTAATCAATGTTCCATTCATTTTAATAATTAATGATTATCTTTGATAATAGTTAATATTCTATTGAATTTGATAATTGATAGTTGTCTTTGATGATTGTTGATTTAAAGGATTGTAAAGCTAACATTGATTCTAATCAGTTTTCTATTGATTTTAATAATTGATAATTATCTATGATAATTCATTATTGCTAATAACCAAACCCGCTGCTAAACGTAGAGCCCTACAGTTTGTTAAACCGTTTTCTTAAGTGTATGTAAATGTGGTCACTGATAAGGTGCCATCCATAACGCTAAGCTTTCCCTTTTCTCTTCTTTTTCTTATACTAAAAATGACTTGACTTATACCATTTATTTTTCCTGTTGTTTACTCTAGGTACAGATCCACACACACCATAGACAACGCACCCGAGAGCACCTATGGTTGCTTAGTACTGCCTCACCATAGTCCAGGGTTCCTCAATAGGCATCTCGTGGGGCTGAAAAGTTTGGAACATGCTAAAGGCAAAACTAGTTTGCTCATTTCTAACTCAAAGAATGTTACACTCCATTCTCACTTATATTCTATGTACATTGCATCTCTTCTCTTCAGTAATCACTTAACTTCACTTCTCTCACTTCATGCACTTTACTCAGCATTAATTTCTTGCTTTGATAGTGGCTGCCCTCTTACCTCCAGGCCAGCACATGCCACTCCCTCTAGTACCTGGCTGTCAGAGACAGTTCGTGACTACCCTACTAAGCTCAGGGCTGTGGAGAGGAAGCGGTGCAAGACAAAAAAGTCTGAAAAAAAAGAAGGAATCCCACTGCTTAAAATAGCAACATATACGCCAACAGTAGTTAATAACTACAGATCAGTCTCTCGCCTACCTTTCCTGGCTAAAACAATTAAGAGGGTTGTATTCAACCAGTTGTCTACTTTTCCTTAACATAATAACCTACTCAACAGACATAAGTCTGTCATCAAAAAAGGATGCTCAACAGAGACTGCCCTCTTGCCAGTAACAGAAACCGTGAGACTGGCAAGAGCAAACTGCTGCTGTCTGCTGCTTTTGACACAGTGAACCACCAGATCCTTTTGTCCACCCTCTTCGACCTAGACATCTCAGGAACTGCACTTGAATGGTTTGAGTCACACCTCACAAGTAGACCCTTCAAGGTCTCCATGAGAGGTGTTGTTCAAGGCACATCAGCTAACCACTGGTGATCCTCAGGGATCAGTGCTTGGACCCCTCATCTTTTCAATCTACACAGCATTGCTCAAACCCATCATTAAGCCACATGGCTTTTCCTACAACTGCTAGAGAGATGATACACAGCTTTATCTGTTTTTCAGGCCTGATGACCCCACGGTCTCAGCTAGTATCTCTGCCTGCCTTTCAGAAATATCAGCCAGGGGGCATTCTATACTTGCAGGTACATTTCATGTCAGCATATGGCATATGGATTGCATGTGCGAAGTTTGACCATGTTTGGTGCACACATGCAAGAGCTGGCCTCTACCATATTTCAGTACTGTATTTTTTCATTTTTTGTAATATTTTTATTTTTATATAAAAATGCCTCATCGACCACTGATTTATTATTTTTGATAAACAGCCATCAAATAACCCCACCCCCCACACACACAAATAGTTTTGTGTCCTATGGTGATTTCTTTCAACCCACCAGCTACATTTTTCGTACCAGGATTGGGATATCTGACAGCTGAGAGCCAATAGGTCAATTTTTTGTTTTTTGACTGATTAAGATTTCTACCCACAAGTGAACAGAGTTGAACTGAGATAATTTGAACATTTCAAAATGTCACATTCTGATGATGATAGTCCAGTATTGCAAACACTGATGATGAACATGGTGCAGGTAGTAGTATGCATGACCTTCAGGGACAGATTCAAGAATTTAACAGAAAACATGATGATATGTGCCTATAGAACGTCACACTCAACTATTCAGTGGTGATTTCAGCAAAGACAGGAGACATGTTAATGAGTTCAAAGCAGACAGGGTACTACTACATGCTAGAAATCAGACCACAGAGGACCAGTTGGACCTCGTACTCACCCTCTTAAAGGGTGCAGCCTTAGAAGAGGCCAGATTACGAGTGGGGAATGAGTCAAAGCGACCATGTGACCTCTTTGTTTACCAGAAAGAAGCATTTTGAGAAAAGCAAAGTGTGTCTCAGTTATTACAAACATTCTATAGTCATAAACAAATGGAAGGCGAGGATGCTCGTGCTTACCCTCATGCTTAGTCTCAAATTCTGAGTTCGATCCTGAAACAGTCATCAAATGCAATATCAAATGTGAATTTGGCAATCCGAGATCAATTCCTTGAGGAGATTAGGGACACAGGCCCTAGAAGGAAGCTTTGTAAGCTTGTGAGAGACAAGCCACAGTCAACACTAATTGAAGTGCGAGATGAAGCCCTTGTGTGGTCTCTGGAAGATCCTAAAACATGTGTCACAAAATTAGTCAGCAACATAAGTGCTGTGTTGGAGACAGCAGAAGCTCAGTGTGCTGCTGTTGTTGGTTTACTTGAGAAAAACCCTGCTTCTTTTGAAGAAGTTTTAAAAATTGTAGTAGAACAAAGAATAGAAATAGGAGAGCTAACACAAGCTGTTGAGAAACTCACTTTGCAGTGCACTAAGTCAGAACCTGTGGCTCATTGTAAACCCAAGATGCAACCAAGGTTTACAGATGATGGCCAGCCAATGTTTCCAGTGTAATGGTGTGGGACACATAGCTAAGAGGTGTGTGAAGTAAAACAAACAGACTGTCACAGAGAATGCTAAATCACCAGTGCAGCAGGGAAACTTGCACCCTCGCTTGGTGTGAACCAGTCAGTGCGAGGGTAGTCCATAGGCTCAGCCAATATCAATACTTGTAGTGACCAACTACACAAGCATGATGTGGGAAAATGTCCTGTCGCTAATCTAAAGATTAGTGGAGTAATGGCCTTTGAGTACTATTCCTGAGAGTTTCTTCAGAGAACACCTGTCTGGTGAGGATGGAGACATACCTTACCTAGGATATCTTGAGTTGGAGGATGAAACCATGGGTATTACCCCACCAAAATGTGGTTTTCTAGTAGTCAGAGACTCACAAAACACTTCTGCTGTAACAGCCCTCATTGGCATGAACATAATTAGCAGATGTATACAACTGGTTCATGTAGAGTTTGATACTACCCTAGGTGGGGAGTTGCAGTCTTATTGAAGGGAGGCATTTCAGCAGATGCTGTGTGCCAGCAGTGAAGTGAAGCGTAGTCTGAGAAGCTGGAAAAGACATGGTGCAAATACCTGCTTCATCAGTTACAATGGTAATGGTCAAGGGAGCAAAGAGTATGTTAAATTATGGTTCACAGGACTTCCTGTTAGAACCAGTGAACACAGCCTTACCTGGCGGTCTGATTGTTGTTCCCCCTCTTGTGTCTTCAAAGAAACTGTTGTTTCCTGTTTCACACAAGTTGTGAACTTTTCTCCAGGAGATATCTGGTTAAAGGCCAGAACCAGACTTAGTACTTTGTCTCATGTCGAGAGCGTGAAGTCCAATGAGAAGTGTGAGGTTAGATTTCAGAGAATTTCTGCTAATATTGAAGAGATCAGAGTAAACACAAAAGACAGTTAGTTATTGGAGGACAGCTCTAAAGAGTTTCTCAACAAGCTACACGTTGGTGGTACTCCTGAACAGCAGGCAGAGCGGAGTGATTTGTTGATGAAGTACTCTGTTTTTGCTCGAGGGTGAACTCAAAGACCAAGTGAGACGCATTTCCTCTGCCTATGATAGATGAAATCTTTGACGAACTACAATGAGAAAAGTTATTTTCTTCCATTGATTTAGCAAGTGGATATCATCAAGTTGCTCTTCATGAGTGAGACAAGTGATTTCTGACTCCATTTGGGATCTTTGAGTATACTCGGATGCCCTTTGGGATTTGCAAGGGACCTTCGACATTTCAACGTCTTATTCAGGCTTCCATGGGTGATCTTATTTTTTCAGATCATGCTCAGTGTACCTTGATGACATACTAGTGTACTTGCCCACTTTCCCTAAGCACTTGCAGATACTGGAAATAGTTTTTAACAGAATAAAAGCAACCGGTCTCAAAGTTAAGCCTGAAAATTGTAATTTCTTTCAGCAAGAAGTAACTTTCTTAGGTCATCAGATCTCAGCTCTAGGTATTGGTACTGTTCCAGGTAAAGTTGAAGCGGTCAAGCAATGGAAAATTCCCAGTACAGTTAAGGAATTACGCTCCGTCTTAGGATTCTGTAGTTATTACAGAAAGTTAATTGAGGGTTTTTCTAGAATTGTCATCCCCCTCCATGATTTAGTGAACCTGTGCATCAAGAAGTTTGGTGCCACAAAGTGAGAGTTTAGTGCTTTGTAGTCATGAGTCCAATAAGCATTTGAGCTGCTGAAGGAGAAGCTTACTTCTGCTCCTGTGTTAGGGTTTGCATATTTCAATCTTCCATTCACATTGGAGACTGATGCGAGCAGTAAAGGCCTGGGTGCTGTCTTATACTAACAGCAGGGTGAGTGTAGGAGAGTCGTAGCTTCTGCCAGCAGGAGACTTCATAAAGCAGAATGGAATGACAGAAATTACAGTAGCATGTAGCCATCAGCAGGGGAGCCTGCCACTCCTAAGAATGCAGAATATGAATGTATACAATAAACAAAGGAACATCCTTAGAACTTGACTGTGTGATGGCTGGTGAAAGGTGCAGTAGGATTAGACAGATTTGTGCTTTAGAGTGTGGAGTAGAAGGAAGTAACCCTCAAGGAAGTAAGCCCACTCTGCCGGGTTATACAATAACTGAACTAAAGGATTTTAAAATGAAAGATCTTACTCTCAGTCTTTCTAAACCTTTTGGGAATGTAAACAAAAGCTAGATCTTGTCTATCAAAGTCTGTGCGGTCACTGACAAAGCAGTGGAAGTGTGTTAGAGAGCTGGATGGCTTGCTTTATCGCATTGTGAATGATCAACATCATGGTGAATGACAACAGCTGCTCTTACTCATGTCATAAGAACAGGTCCTTGAAAATGTTACTGCATCATTGATGCTCATATGCGCAACAGCTTAAAGCCACGTGAGGAAAAATGAAGAACCCGCACACAAGTTTTAAACCCTTGCACGCATTACTGACACTCGTGCACAGTAGTTTGTTGCTACGCAATGAAACGGGAAGAACCCACACAGTTGTTTTAAACCCTTGTGCACACAAAATCTCCAGCGCATCCAATACAAGCTCTCATGCACATGAAGAAACCTCTGCCGCACGAGCAATTCTTCTAACTTTGCTTGCACAAACACCTTATAATTTTGTCAGTCATGGGGCGGGCTCTTGCTTTTTTGTGTGTAACCTCAAATCATTGGTTATTCCCTTTTCCTGGAAGTCAGTTGTGATTGGCTCACTTTAATTGCAAAGAACCATAACAAACTCCCCTGTTCTTTGTGAGACATTGCTTCATCAATGTCAAGGGACCCTCTGCATGTGAGTCATTATTGCTTTATATGTTGCTATTTTTTTTTTTTTTTTTCATTTAACAGGGCAGATTTCATTCAATATAATTTTTACCTTTGCCAGACACTTTAAAAGCAGTAATGTTACTACAGTTTACTTGCTAGCTGTTGCATTCTTGTGATATTAGATAGAACTACATAGAACAATTTATCTTCTATAAATTGTATAACTCCAGTAATAAGACCCCAGTAATAAGTGGCAAATCGAGACAGTCGATTCAGCAAGATGCTGATCAACGGGGGAGGTATGTGCAGAGAACACAGGCTGCTGTTTATTCCAAATTTCTATTTAATATTATTAGTTTTGTATGGTCATCTGCTTGATCCTGTCATAAACACCTAGTTACGTCCTGTAGTCTCTTGGCTTATATTTAGGCATATACTGAATTCAATTAGCCAATATTTACTATTAATTTCTCTCACCATTTTATAGCATATACTGTGCTCTGAGTTCAAGTGATCTGCAAATTTTAGCAAATGTAGTATGCCATCCGAGTATTCCATGCATACGAGAAATGTATATATTATGCACAGTATACATAATATATCCACTGTAGAAATTTTCATAGAATGGTAGTTTGCTATTCTGAACACATCCAATGTCTACGGATGCAGTTAACTGTTGCAGTGACTTCACTTCCCGTCTAAGCTGTTTTGTTTTTAGTTCTGCTAGCTCAGCAGCGCTTTTTAGCATCTCATAAACATCACTAATCTATCCCTAACAGGAGGAGCGTGCACCAACTTTCCGTCAACACATGAGAGTAGAGATAAGAGGCTGGATTAGCCAAGGGTTAATAACCAGATAACACACATCGATCACCAGATGTACTTGATGCTGAGACAGGCAGAGAACATTTAAGAAGGACAAGCAGTACCAGTGTATGGGTTGACAAACTTAGTAGAACGGGCATATTCAGGATGTATTTTAAGTGTGGGGCAAGTATATAAAATGCAGTTCTATGACTTAATCTGTCAGCATCAGTTCTGGTGATATCAAGTCTAAGGGAATGCAGCACTAAAACATAGACCTACACCACATTCAGAGGGTTGGGAACAGGGATCAAAATTAAATCTTGCCAAGTGCCAAATGAGAGCAATTTTTTGATTAAATTAGTTATTCAACAGTGAACTTTAAAAAAAAAAAACTGCAAATTAATATATAAATCAAACTGTAGGAACAATCAAATCTACTAAAGAAAGCATGTTGAAATGTACGTGTGTTGTACGTGTGTTGAAAATTCAGCATCAAAAGTTTATCTAGGATGCCTAAAGCCCCCCAAAGTTTAACTTAAAAGGTTCATCCAGTAATTTTTTTCCTCGTTTAAAAATGTTTTACTTCTAAAGATCTGAATTGTAATATTGAAAGATATGTTTAAAAAGTATGACCAGTCATGTGAGATGAAGAGTTCAGTCATATCAGTAACCTTATAAAAGCTCTTTTATTCTACATGGTGCAGGGGCACCTTATGTGGGCAGACATGTTAGCATCACATGACCACCTGAAAAATACTTGCTTAATCTCAGAAACTGCTCTGTTATTGGATACTTTCTTTCATAGATTAAATTAATCCTGCTTTACTATGCATGGTGAATTTCAACAATGACATTGGTAACAGAAAACTACTGTGTTTGAGTGATGCAGCACAGGCCACTAGGTGTCAGTGTAAACCAAAGTAAACCACTTTAACATACTTACAAATTAATGAGTGACCTTTAATGTGGCAACACATATGTGGTATATTCACACAGTATACCACCCAAAATAAAATTATGAGGAACAAAACCATGACGTGTCTTCATGTTTCACGAGGAAAAACATGCTTAAAATAAACATAAAAACTTAACATTTAAGTTTGAGGTTGATAATTCATAGCTTTTGTTAATCACATGAGAACTGACTATACACAAAAAGTTTAATTGAAAAAATATTCAAAAGTCTTCCATAAAAATGTTCCTAATGTTTGGGGTCATAAGAGACCACAGATATAAATGACAAATAAATGCAACGAATTTTCAAATGACAAGATTTTCTGACTGTTTTGCACACTGTAGAAATTGTATTTCTTCTATTGCATTTTAACCATGTTTTCTGAGATTCTGATTTCAAATGTGGTACTTGGCCTGAAAAGTGGGTGAACGTCTCAGTAACGTACATAATAGGGGTGTCAAAAATACTGTATTGTAATGTATTGTACGATACGATGCAACAATACAATACCACATGTATAGTATGATACATAAACACATTAGAGTGTAATTAAAACCAAGCAGCGCTGCAGGAGTGTTTCTGAGAGCTGCAGAAACGCTCTTCCCGGAGCGGCAGCGATGATCACTCACAGGACAACACAGCAACAGATCTATAGTACATAGACTGATGGCAAATAGCAAGTAAATTGTAGCGTTACAGCTTGTCGAATCTGTCAAACAACAGTGGCATGTCCCCGGCACTACAGTACATGAAACATGACATTTTATTTACGCCAACATCACAGCTCAAATCGGTGGATTTGCGATGCAGAAACAGCAGAAGCAAAGTTGCACCTCTCCCTGACGACACCGAGCGTGACACTGAAATGTTCATACGTAACAAAAACAAGCTTATTCAAAAATCTGATAATGAAATAAACCTGCAATTACATGAAACTTACTATTCATAGTAAGTACATAGTGAGTGTACAACATTTGCACACGTTATAAGCCAGTACTAACGCCGGTCAAATTTACACGCAACGTGAAACCGGGGAAAGACGGTAAAACAATTATGTGCCAGTCGGTTTTTGCTCAAGCCGCT
Source organism: Moxostoma hubbsi (assembly GCA_032164185.1). Lineage (NCBI taxonomy): Eukaryota > Metazoa > Chordata > Actinopteri > Cypriniformes > Catostomidae > Moxostoma > Moxostoma hubbsi. The sequence continues at coordinate 15,658,131 of JAVLUX010000017.1, read as the reverse complement.
AAATAATATTGGATTATGTACATATATTGTAAAACCAGATATCAGGTTTGTAACAGATGGGCAAGGAGGAGGCGGGAACCGGCTAAACAGTCAAAGTAATATAAAACAAAAAGACACAGACGCACACGTCATCTGTGAAACGTTTTTGCGAGTGAAAATTACATTTCCAATATTTGTAGAACAGCATTCTTCCTCCTCAGAAATACTACCAAGTTACGACATATGCTCTCTGTTTCTGATGCCAAAAAGCTAATTCATGTGTTCATTACCTCAAGACTAGATAATTGTAATGCAATGCTTAAAAAACGTAACTGTGCATCGCATTGACGCAGACCACAACAGCTGTGATTGGTCCACTTTGTAACCAGATACCGCATCCCAGGATGATAACAAGGATCTTGTATATGGACTTCTAAAGATTAAAGCAATTGTCTCAGTCGGAAGCATCTGATTTTTCTGTTTGTGTTTCATGAGGTTACAAGCGAAACGTGACAAAATATATCCTTTCACAGCTTATAAACTTGATTTAAATGTGATACATTTCATAAGTCTTTAAAACGACACCCATTTTGTGTTATTCAGGCGAATAGTTTTTCATTAATTTGACGATTTCTTTTTCCGCACTGAACGTCAAAAGTATGCCAGAATCTATATGTAATATTACTTTAGTGACTCAAGAGCAAGTGTACAGTCATTTCCTCATTTATATTCTGCCTGTAATTCAGGAAATATGTATAATAAATTATATGTACCTACATTTCAATATGCTCACATACTCTGAATACATTTTTTACAATAATTTAATAAATACTTTTGAATCCAGGAATTACATTACTTGCATTGCTTTTTTTTATTATTTCTGAAACATATAGTTAACATTTTGGCTGTGTACTCACAAAACAAAGCAGACACACCAACGTTGAAATATAAACACAAACCAACTCGTTGTGCACTATGTGGCGCCTACGCCGTAGGTATAATGCAGAAGTATAAATCAGCCTTTACTGGGAGGATGTCCTGCAGGTTCAATAAATAAGCTTCAGATGGTTCAAAATGCAGCAGCAAGAGTGTTGACTAGAACCAAGAAATATGATCATATCAGCCCACTATATTGGTTACATGTTAAGTTTTGTATCAATTTATATGTTTTAAAATTACTTACAAAGCTTTTAATAGTCTAGCTCCTCAGTACTCAAGCGACCTTCTATTGCGCACGTTCACCACCTCGGTAATTAATGTCATACATTATTTTCCCTAGTACCATTCAAGTGCAATGGTTGACTGATGAGAGTGCTAGTGTATGTGTGTGCTCAAACACGGTGAAACAAACTCTGGGAACAACATCAGGGGTGGCTACAGCTGCATGCAGAGTTATTTATTTCTTGTTTTCGTTATTTTATTTTTGTTTAAATTCTCTTTGGTTTTTCTTTCCTTTTCAGTGCTTTACAAATGCCAAGGACAATTTGTCAGTAATCTGCACCTTCAGAGCTCTGAGGAGAAGGTGTTAAGCTTTGAACACGAGTAAGGAAATTTTATTTTCTTGCATCCATGTTTGCATCTCTACCTGAGGCTATGATGAACAGTGGAGCATGTCAAGCTACAGACAGAGCAAGCAAAATCTGTGGAGGATTTACAGCGAAGAAACCAAATTACATTATTTTCATCAAACAAACGTACTAATTGACATCTTTCCTGTGCTGTGCACAATCGTAATTTATATTTTTAGAAAGGACTGAAGGGGAACCCAGTTTATACACCGCACACCACTGACATCAGTTATGATCATCAGATGAGCATCTACAGCACATGAACTTCCATTAGTCCCATATTCAAAACAAATACACTCATTTTAGTAAAACTGCAGAGATTCCAATCCCATCTGAATAAGTACATAAAATTACAAATGTTCCATGTTAATAATTGTAACTCTATTGTCATTTGGAAAACTACTATATTCCGTAGTGCTTAAGAACAACTTAATTCCAAATGTAAATGTAATTTTGTCTTTTACATTATGCACACTAAAAAATACGCTTTCCATTTAAAATATCGGCATTCATTAATTTGGTAAGACAAAAGTAGTCTCTTTTCTTTGAATAGGAATTCTAACAGTAAAAATATGTTGGTGTAGCATTTTAATGCGGCTGTGTATACAAGTTTGAACTCTACTGTGCTCTTGTGCCATACCTCTGCTCTATAGGGCAGGAAGAGTGCACTGGCCAGGTTTCCTGTAATACCACTGAAAATGTAGATGATGGAAATGCGTAACCAGCCTGCCAGTTTCTCCATGTCTCTAAGGATGGTCATCTGGAAGATCACTGACACCAGGCAATGTAGCAAGCTGAAGAATATTACATGAACATGGGTCAAAAATGTGTTAATATTTTAAGTGTCTAATCTAGTGCTAGCCTGAGACGGTTTGTCTACCCCTCCTTTCACATGCAGATTAGAGAGAGAGAGAAAGAACTTTACCCAGCATGAAGAAAGAGGGAGAGCCACAGTCTATAGAATTGATCAGGTGAACTGGGGTTCAGGAACGGCAGCAACCCACACACATCATCCAGGCAGTGGACCTATGAGGATAATAATAATAAAATAAATAAATAAATAAATAAATAAAAAAAATAAATAAATAAAAAATAAATAAATAAAAAAATCACAATATTGATACCATTTTATTCCACCCTTAAATGTCCTTTCTCAAAGCACTATAGAGCATATTTACCATGTCACTCTTGTAAAACCCAGTCTGAACATTAAAGTACCCATGAACTGCCTTGACAAGTGCAGTTTTCTTTGATGTGATATTTACATACACCTTAGCCAAATACATTTAAACTCACAATTACTGACATTTAATCATATACTGTAAATTATTTCTGTTGTTTTCACAGTATTATTGCTGTATTATCAGTGAAAATTTACTGTAGAAACAGAAACTGTAATTTTATAGCTTTCACAGTATTATTGCTGTATTTCCAGCTTTGTCTTCCTGTAGAAACTATTTACAGCAAAGTTGCTTTCAATTTATGCTATTCTTTAGAAAAAACAATAGAGTGGGAAAATAATTACAGTAATCTAATATTACTGTTAAAGTGAATACAGTAATATTCCAACGGACAAGCCCGACATAGTAAGTTTTTCGGTTTATTGTGGTAATTTCAGTTTGGGAATTTTATAATACATGTGTCATATGCTTTGTATTTACATATTTAATTACATAAAGAGTGGAATCGCATGGGATATACACCTGGCAACCAATCATCTAAATGGGCAGCCCACCACAAATTTTCCTTTCTTCAGCCTGAGCCTTGGAGGACCGTGAACCAGGTGAGCGCTAAAATGTTGTTCAATATCTTAAAGTTGTCCATTTCTAAATATAAATTTTTTTCCCCAAATGTGAAGATATTCGTTTTACCATTAAATTCTTGGTGGTGATTAGATAAAAGGTAGTTAAATACTAGTTATCACAAGGTTCGCTATTAATGTTAGTTAATAATTTAAAGTTTAGAGTAATCGAAATGTTCCTGTTAGTGAACATTTATTGTGTGTACACATTGTGTGCGTGTGGCGAGGCCTCATATACATCGCTCCTACACCTACAAGGCAGTGTTCCAAATCGCCCTATTAAAATTATGTAATGCACGATTTGAGGGGACAACAATTTGTAGCGTAGTCAGTCAAATTATACATTTATAAAGAGTGTACAACCGATGTACACTTAAAGGTTAGTGAATACACAGGCAGTGAAAGTCGTGCCGAATGAATTTCCGTATCTCGGCTGCCCTTCAGACGTTCACAGGATTCGATTTCATTCACTCCTTCAAGTGAACTTTATTAGTTTATTAATGTAGGAAATAGATAACAATGGCATAGGGGCCGAATTTGGATACAGCCACTGCCTACGGACTGCGGTTAAGTAAGTTTAATATTTGACATTCATTTGATATGCGCCAAAATGGCCATTATATTCCCTGTTTTATCACTTTGGGTGCTTCTCATTTCTTATTTGTGCATTCTCGTTTCTTTTCCTCGTGTCTTAGCTCCATTCCCTTAGGATGCAAGGGAAGGATACACCTGTGTCCTCCCCCATGACTCCCCAGGAAGCTTCCTCGTTCCTCATTATACAAGTAATAAATGAAATAATCAACAGATTAAATAATTCATACAAGTATTCTATTATTTCATTTACAAAAATTATGTTAACTTTTTTTGCTATTTTTAAGTTGCATTTAAGTTGTTGAAATTAGTTTTGTTTCAAATTATTTATTTATTTATTTTGACTTTCTATTTTAGAATTATTTTGCAAACTTTTTATGTTTTAACTGATCCATGTTTATCGTTGTCTTACAGGTAAATATCTTTGGTGAAGTCAAGTACTGTGTCTATAGTTAAAATTGTAGTATATGTTTTTCATTTCTTTCAGCATGCATGTAGTTGTTCAACATTACAGCGTGCTGATTAGTATCGCTTCTTTGGTTAATACAGAGTTAAGTAATGTTCAACTATTGAAGAAAGCATTAAAATTCATAAAATGAGAACAGTTTTAGTTTTGTAACATGGACTGAGGAGATCAGGGTCATTCAGAAAGGGGATGCATTATGAATCAAATATCTCTGAGTAGGTCTAAGCAGTGTTGAATATGTTTTTCATTTCTTTCAGCATGCATGTAGTTATTCAACATTGCAGCGTGCTGATGAGTATCGCTTCTTCGGTTAATGCAGAGTTAAGTAATGCTCAACTATTAAAGAACACATTAAAATTCATAAATTGAGAGCAGTTAGCTTTGTAAAGGCTGATTTATACTTTTGCGTCAAACCTACACCGTAGCTATGTCATAGGCTGTGCGTAGCATTTTTTTTACTAACCATGAAACTGTTTTTATAAAAACAGGCAGTAATGACACCAAAATTTTAGATACCAGTGAAAATGCGCAATTCTCTATTCCAATTTCAATACCACAGCTAAAACTACTAGCTTAACAAATATAAATAAAGACAAGTAAACAGTCAACAATAAAATAAGAACTAAGCAAATTAGAATAAGAATAACAAGCAAAAGCACAAATAAATACAATATAACAAAGATACAAATTAAATAAACTGCTTTTCATGTTTTTCAGTTAGGTCTAACAGTAGTTTTCAGGTACAAAAATGTAATAAAAGTAAGCAAATGTAAAAAAAAAAACAAAAAAAAAACTGCATAGACTGTATAATTAAAAATCCTTGTTAATTAATCCTTATTAAGCTTACAAAAGTTATGCAGTCAAGAGCAGTGAGTGATTGTTTTCTTTGTCTTTTGTTGTTTGATTAACAATAAAAGACAACAGGAGGAATATTAGGATGCTGCCACTTTAAGAGCGAATGTACGGATCTAATATTAGAGTCTAATACTGTACGTTCACTTAAGACATAACTGACTATGTTTATGATATTTGCAATTTTTTTTACAATTTTGTGTGAATTTGTCCACACAATTGCAAGACATGAAAGAGAGCTCAGTTTAGTATTAGCACGCTGTGTACCAATAACTAAATGAGCTCCCTTTCACGTCTTGTCATAGCTTAGACTTTCGTAACAATGAAGTTCTGGCCTGTCAATTGACCCGAGCGTCGTTCACATTTGTTCACGTTCATGCATTGTTAGAATTCAAAATTGTTTTACCGGCCATCTGGCGAGTTACAACGTTTATATATTTGCCTACGCAGATTTTTACTCACATCTGGCGCTTGTCGAATGTTAATTTTAGGCCCTGCATAGATCTACTGTTAATGTTCTTGAGTTCTAAAGGTCGAACTACCACCTGGTAGAACTTTTGTTAAGCATGCCAGAGGTTCTGGGTTCTAATCCACCCATGTATACTTTATTTTTTCTCATTAAAGCCAAAGATGTTCATCAGTGATTGTAATGAGCAATGAGCACTCAGCATGATTTCAAAAACGCATTCCAGCACCAGATCGCCTCTTATTTAACTCTGCTAGTCAACTAGAGATTCATAATTTGTATAGGATACATAAACTCAACTCAAGCTGCAACAAAAGTCCCTGTCTATTTGCCACAATCACTGCTGCCGTTTTTCTGACAACGTTCACAATAAGCTGCTGTTTCTTCAGTTTTTGCCTTATTACTGTGGGTAACACCATCAAAAAACTGCCCCAAACAAGGAGAGACCACCACAGCAGAGAGAACAGAGCTATGCTGAAGCTGTGGCCCCCACTCACGACAACCAGTGAACTGGGGCACATTAAAGTGTGCTACAAACACTGTGCAACACAGAGAAAAGAACACTATTCAAAGATACTTACACACTCTCAAACTCACACAAACACACACAGCAAAATTAAATTAAATAAAAAAATAATAATAATTCACTAATGTAAATTATTTGCCTAACATGTGTTTACATATGCAATATATTGTACATGTCTTACCAAATAGGTTTATCTTTATTAATATCAATGCGTTAATTACTTATAAATTGTTGGAACATTGAGGGCCTTCATTCTTCGACATTTGGCTTTAAAAGCACAGAACCAGATTCTTTTTTTTAAATATCAAAGATGTTGACATTATTGTTCTCACTGAAACCTGGTATCAACAGGATGTGCTTACCTATTGTCCATCAGGCTACTATGAAATAATTGTGCCCTCAGTTAAATTAAGTACAGTCCATCACGGACGAGACTCAGGAGGGATTTTAGTGTGGTACAGGGAGGATCTGGCCCAACACATCTCTACTATTACACTAGGAAATTTCCACTATTGGTTCAAATTAAGCAATGAAATTGGCATTTGTACCACTGACACATATCTCTGTGCCATCTACAGTCCTCCAGCCGAATCCCCTTACCATGATGAGGAATATCTGAACAACATCCACACAAAGATTAGCCGTTTCCAAGCCCAGGGAAACGTGCTGCTGTGTGGAGACTTTAATGCAAGAACTGGAACTGAACCTGATAATATTGACCCAAAGAGCAATTAACATGTATTTGGCTAGAACCTCATGAGCCTCACAAAAACCTCCCAGCACGGAACAATCTCGACCATATTGTAAATAAAAATGGTACAGAATTAGTGCACCTCTGCCAAGCCTCAGGCCTGTACATACTTAATGGCAGGATCAGAGGGGACTCATTAGGGAGGTTCACGTGTTAGGTTAGGTTGCACTGTCAGACAGCAAACTCCACTCTCAGATCATAACCAAATATACAGGTGCTGGTCATATAATTAGAATATCATCAAAAAGTTGATTTATTTCAGTAATTCCATTCAAAAAGTGAAACTTGGATATTATATTCATTCATTACACACAGACTGATATATTTCAAATGTTTATTTCATTTAATTGTGATGATTAAAACTGACAACTAATGAAAATCCCAAATTCAGTATCTCTGAAAATTAGAATATTACTTAAGACCAATACAAAAAAAGGATTTTTAGAAATGTTGGCCAACTGAAAAGTATGAACATGAAAAGTATGAGCATGTACAGCACTCAATACTTAGTTGGGGCTCCTTTGCCTGAATTACTGCAGCAATGCAGCGTGGCATTGAGTCGATCAGTCTGTGGCACTGCTCAGGTGTTATGAGAGCCCAGGTTGCTCTGATAGTGGCCTTCAGCTCTTCTGCATTGTTGGGTCTGGCATATCGCATCTTCCTCTTCACAATACCCCATAGATTTTCTATAGGGTTAAGGTCAGGCGAGTTTGCTGGCCAATTCAGAACAGGGATACCATGGTCCTTAAACCAGGTACTGGTAGCTTTGGCACTGTGTGCAGATGCCAAGTCCTGTTGGAAAATGAAATCTGCATCTCCATAAAATTGGTCAGCAGCAGGAAGCATGAAGTGCTCTAAAACATCCTGGTATACGGCTGCGTTGACCTTGGACCTTAGAAAACACAGTGGACCAACACCAGATGATGACATGGCACGCCAAACCATCACTGACTGTGGAAACTTTACACTGGACTTCAAGCAACGTGGATTCTGTGACTCCCCTCTCTTCCTCCAGACTCTGGGATCTTGATTTCCAAAGGAAATGCAAAATTTACTTTCATCAGAGAACACAACTTTGGACAACTCAGCAGCAGTCCAGTCCTTTTTGTCTTTAGCCCAGGCGAGACGCTTCTGACGCTGTGACTTGTTCAAGAGTGGCTTGACACAAGGAATTCGACAGCTGAAACCCATGTCTTGCATACGTCTGTGCGTGGTGGTTCTTGAAGCACCGACTCCAGCCCCCACATTTTTGAATGGGTTTTGTTTCAACACATCTCTACTATTACACTAGGAAATTTCCACTATTGGTTCAAATTAAGCAATGAAATTGGCATTTGTACCACTGACACATATCTCTGTGCCATCTACAGTCCTCCAGCCGAATCCCCTTACCATGATGAGGAATATCTGAACAACATCCACACAAAGATTAGCCGTTTCCAAGCCCAGGGAAACGTGCTGCTGTGTGGAGACTTTAATGCAAGAACTGGAACTGAACCTGATAATATTGACCCAAAGAGCAATTAACATGTATTTGGCTAGAACCTCATGAGCCTCACAAAAACCTCCCAGCACGGAACAATCTCGACCATATTGTAAATAAAAATGGTACAGAATTAGTGCACCTCTGCCAAGCCTCAGGCCTGTACATACTTAATGGCAGGATCAGAGGGGACTCATTAGGGAGGTTCACGTGTTAGGTTAGGTTGCACTGTCAGACAGCAAACTCCACTCTCAGATCATAACCAAATATACAGGTGCTGGTCATATAATTAGAATATCATCAAAAAGTTGATTTATTTCAGTAATTCCATTCAAAAAGTGAAACTTGGATATTATATTCATTCATTACACACAGACTGATATATTTCAAATGTTTATTTCATTTAATTGTGATGATTAAAACTGACAACTAATGAAAATCCCAAATTCAGTATCTCTGAAAATTAGAATATTACTTAAGACCAATACAAAAAAAGGATTTTTAGAAATGTTGGCCAACTGAAAAGTATGAACATGAAAAGTATGAGCATGTACAGCACTCAATACTTAGTTGGGGCTCCTTTGCCTGAATTACTGCAGCAATGCAGCGTGGCATTGAGTCGATCAGTCTGTGGCACTGCTCAGGTGTTATGAGAGCCCAGGTTGCTCTGATAGTGGCCTTCAGCTCTTCTGCATTGTTGGGTCTGGCATATCGCATCTTCCTCTTCACAATACCCCATAGATTTTCTATAGGGTTAAGGTCAGGCGAGTTTGCTGGCCAATTCAGAACAGGGATACCATGGTCCTTAAACCAGGTACTGGTAGCTTTGGCACTGTGTGCAGATGCCAAGTCCTGTTGGAAAATGAAATCTGCATCTCCATAAAATTGGTCAGCAGCAGGAAGCATGAAGTGCTCTAAAACATCCTGGTATACGGCTGCGTTGACCTTGGACCTTAGAAAACACAGTGGACCAACACCAGATGATGACATGGCACGCCAAACCATCACTGACTGTGGAAACTTTACACTGGACTTCAAGCAACGTGGATTCTGTGACTCCCCTCTCTTCCTCCAGACTCTGGGATCTTGATTTCCAAAGGAAATGCAAAATTTACTTTCATCAGAGAACACAACTTTGGACAACTCAGCAGCAGTCCAGTCCTTTTTGTCTTTAGCCCAGGCGAGACGCTTCTGACGCTGTGACTTGTTCAAGAGTGGCTTGACACAAGGAATTCGACAGCTGAAACCCATGTCTTGCATACGTCTGTGCGTGGTGGTTCTTGAAGCACCGACTCCAGCCCCCACATTTTTGAATGGGTTTTGTTTCACAATCCTCTCCAGGGTGCGGTTATCCCTATTGCTTGTACGCTTTTTTCTACCACATCTTTTTCTTCCCTTCGCCTCTCTATTAATGTGCTTGGACACAGAGCTCTGTGAACAGCCAACCTCTTTAACAATGACCTTTTGTGTCTTGCCCTCCTTGTGCAAGATGTCAATGGTCGTCTTTTGGACAGCTGTCAAGTCAGCAGTCATCCCCATGATTGTGTAGCCTATAGAACTAGACTGAGAGACCACTGAAAGGCCTTTGCAGGTGTTTTGAGTTAATTAGCTGATTAGAGTGTGGCACCAGGTGTCTTCAATATTGAACCTTTTCACAATATTCTAATTTTCTGAGGTACTGATTTTGGGGTTTTCATCAGTTGTCAGTTATAATCATAAAAATTAAAAGGAATGAACACTTGAAATACATCAGTCTGTGTGGAATGAATGTATACATTATACAAGTTTCACTTTTTGAATGGAATTACTGAAATAAATAAACTTTTTGATGATATTCTAATTATATGACCAGCACCTGTATATATATCTCTAGTCCAAACACTGTTCAACATTTACATGAATGAATTAGCGGTGCAGTTGGAACAGTCTACAGCCCCTGGACTCACTCTGCATGATAAAGACATCAAGTTTTTGCTCAATGTACATGACCTGGTGCTGCTGTCACCCACCCTACAGGGACTACAGCAACATTTGGACCTGCTGGAGAACTACTGCCAGAACTTGCCCCTGGCAGTCAAGCTGAAGAAGACAAACATTATGATCTTTCAGAAAAAGCCCAGATGTCAGGAACACAGATACCAGTTCTTTCTAGGCAGCACCGTCCTAGAGCACACTATGCAGTATGCTTACCTTGGGCTGATTATCAATGCACTTAAAGTAAAAGCTCGAAGAGCTCTATACGCTATTAAGAAAAAGTTATATAATATTGAATTACCAATTCCAATCTGGTGTAAGATCTTTGATAGTGTCATACAGCCCATAGCGCTGTATGGAAGTGAGGTACGGGGTCCACTCAGTGATCAGAACTACACAAGAACTGAACCCTGAAAAAAGTCCCCTCAGTCAGCTGGTTCTGAGACTCACTAGCCCAGTTAACACTACTAAAATTAACCAGACCAGCATTGCTTTACAACCAAACGTCAGAACAAATCAGATCATCAAACAATCTCAAATCACCTATATAAAACATTGGGATCAAGAAACTAAAACACAAAGCAAATTACAATTCTACCGGACTCTAAAATCAAAGTATGAATTGGAAGAGTATATCCTGACTGTCAGACATACAAAGCAGAGACAGATCCTGAGTACAGGCTCAGTGAGCACAGAAAAACATGTTACCCAGAGAAGAAAGTGTGTGTGCTACCTGTACGACAGGTGAGGTCGAGACAGAGGTGCACTTTCTCCTTCACTACCCAAAACTTAAAGATACAAGGGACATTTATATTGATAAATTTACAAACAGCAGACAAATTTATAACCAAAAATGTATATAATACTTGGAGAGGGACACACAGCAGCACTGGCTGCAAGATACGTTTTAACATGTCACAGCCTGAGAGATAGCTGGTAAATATGTTTTGTGTGTTTTACCCCAGTGTGTCACTCTAATGTTCACAACAGTTACCCTCAATTTATGTGTGTATATTCATTTATGTGTAAGTGGTCTTCAGGTATTTAAACACTGTGATCTTCAGCAGTTCTGATCTTGTTTTTGTATTTAATTTTATTATTTATTTTTATATTTGTTAAATTGTTCAACTAAATTTAATTATAGATTAAGATGTAGTTCTCTTTTTACACAACTTCTGCTTTGGCAATATTGTATTGTTTACAGTCATGCCAATAAAGCCACTTTGAATTGAATTAACTACGGCGTAGAGGCTATTGTGTAGGTCCAATGAAGAAGTATAAATCAGCCTTAAAATAGATCGAGGGGAGCATGTTCATAGAATTTTATTTAAAGGGATAGCACACCCAAAACTGAAAAATTTACTCACCCTCACATAGTTTCAATCTAATTTAACTTATACAATAAAGGTATTTATATAGTTTGGCACATCTCCTGGTTGAGTGTATTGTGGTTCCATAAACTGTGTTTTACAGTTTAATGAATTAAATTTTAATAAAAGTTTTTAAATGGACTTCTGAGTGTTGTCGTAACTGACGTGTGACATCTAATAATCAGTAATATCACTGTGTAAAATATTGCTTGCAGACAAGCCTTTATATTTCATTATTTAAACGTTTAACAGATTGTAGTTTGTTATAATCTATGGTTTACTGTAAATATAGCAAAAAACTACCGTAATCAATTATACAGTATAGTAAATTTACAGCATTTTAAAATACATTAGGAAAAACAAGAACTTTATATTTTACAGTATAAATATACTGTAAGTTATTATACAGTATGCTGTGAACTACTGTAGTAAGATTTACAGTATTTGTTGCCAGTAAGTTACTGTTGATTTTATGTTACATTTTTACAGTGTAGAAAATATTCCCTGTCTTAGGTCAGTTAGGACCACTACTTTATTTTAAGAATTTGAAATATCAGAATAATAGCAGAGAGAATGATTTATCTCCGCTATTATTTCTTTCATCACATTCCCAGTGGGTCAGAAGTTTACATTCACTTTGTTAGTATTTGGTAGCATTGCCTTTAAATTGTTTAACTTGGGACAAATGTTTTGGGGTAGCCTTCCCCAAGAATTTTGACACATTCCTGAAGACAGAACTGGTGTAACTGAGTCAAGTTTAAAGGCCTCCTTGATTACACATGCCTTTTCAGTTCTTCCCACACATTTTCTGTCAGATTGAGGTAAGGGCTTTGTGATGGCCACTCCAGTACCTTGCCTTTGTTGTCCTTAAGCCATTTTGCCACAACTTTGGAGGTATGCTTGGGGTCATTGTCCATTTGGAAGACCCATTTGCAACAGAGCTTTAACTTCCTGGCTGATGTCTTGAGATGTTGCTTTAATATATCCACATAATTTTCCTTCCTCATGATGCCATCTATTTTGTGAAGTGCACCAGTCCATCCTGCATCAAAGCACCGCCTCAACATGATGCTGCAAACCTCATGCTTCACGGTTAGGATGGTATTCTTCAGCTTGCAAGCCTCACCAATTTTCCTCCAAACATAACAATAGTCATTATTGCCAAACAGTTACATTTTTGTTTAATTTCTCAAAAAAGTAATATCTTTGTCCCCCAGATGAACGTGGTACCTTCAGGTGTTGGAAATTGCTCCCAAGGATGAACAAAACTTTTTTTTTTGTTCTTGGCTGATTTCTTTAGATTTTCCCATGAAGTCAAGCAAAGAGGCAGGGACTAAGTTTGAAGATAGGCCTTAAAATACATCCACAGGTACACCTCCAATTGTTAAGTGGAGGTGTACTTGACTGCCAATACTTAGTGTATGTAAACATCTGACCCATTGGAATTGTGATGGTCAATTAAAACTGAAACTATCTGTCTGTAAATGATTGTTGGAAAAATTACTCATGTCATGCACAAATTAGATGTCCTAAACGACTTGCCAAAACTATTGTTTGCTAATATGAAATCTGTGGAGTGGTTAAAAAAATGAGTTTTAATAACTTCAACCTAAGTGTATGTAAACTTCTGTCTTCAACTGTATATGCCGCTGTGTTTCACAAAGAAATAAGTTATTCACTGCATTTTGTAGATCTCCTCATTCTCAACAACTTTGCCTCAAGGACCATTGGTGTGAAATAAAACATTCAATAAATACTTGAAATTATTATAAAAGATTGCTTTTCGAACTAGTTCCCTTTGCCAGATTGTAACAAAACCAATGCAGAAAGATTTCCCTAAATAAAGTTTTGAAAGGAATTTTGATTTATCGTTCATAATCGCTGTGGCCACTTTTAAATAAATGTTTATAACTCTTGAACAGAATCAGATATTGTCACCAAATTTGGTACACATATGTATGGAGTCATGTGACACACACACACACACACAAACTGTTATATAAACAAATTGAATGAGGTTGATGGAAAAATTGATGAGACTATATCTCAGCAGTTTGATGTATTGAAATGAAATTTGGTATGCTTCATCAAGAGCTCTGTCTGAGGGTACATGCATAGTTTGAAGAGCGTGCCACCTATGGGTCAAAAAATATCTATTTTTTTTTATTTTTGCCCATAACTTTTGAAACACATGTCCAAAAATCATGAGGTTGGTGTCTATGGATTCTGTGGATCCTAATTTAATTGATACCAGTTTTACCCATATCGGCCATATTGTCTCTCCACCTTGATAAAAATGTATAAAAAAAACTGATATATCATTACAAAAATCTGTATGGTAACCATCTCGACTGAGTGACACAGTGTGTAATGTTCTTGACTATTGTTCCAAGGGTCAGTGCAACCTATATTTTAAAAGATAACCAAATGTTCTGTGTGTTTACCCTAGCTTTAGCAAGTCTGTTTGCTGTCGGTCAGTTAAGCTGTAAAGCCATAAGTAATAGGTTCAATCATCTCTTAAACATGTCATCTGGATTAATATCTGCTGTACTAGAGTTCTTTGTAATGTGCTTATTGAACAGTTGCTCAAAAGTCACATGACATTTATAATGTTGACTGCTGTGCTTGGCTGTAAAAAAAACAACTTCTAAGCTTAGTTTGTTCCTTTCAGTGGCTGTGTGGAGCTATGGTTACTGAAACTAAAAGTTCCCGGTTCTATCCTGCCTTGAGGCAAGATGCGAATTGGTGTTACTTTGGTGTACATGTGTTATGTATTCTGTGCACTTCGGGTTGTGCTTAGTGTTGTGCAGTGGTTGCTATGCTGGTGCTTGGCCCCGTAACTGTTGCTTGCAGCTATATTTATTATTATTATTATTATTATTATTAATATTATTCCATTAATGGAAAGCTATGGAAGCCCATAGAACCATACGTAGGAAAATTATAAAATTTGGCATACTAATAGGGGTGGGTATGAATAGACCCCACACAAAATTTGAGGTCACTAGGACATCCTCTATAGCACCAACACCATGTAAAAACTTTCCTTCTTTGCATATATTTTAAACCATATGCACAAGAAAAAGAATTATCTCCTATTGATGATTACAATTGACCCCTTACATTAAAATTTCACCCATTACAGTGGCCGCCATCTTGGATTAAGATGTTTATAGTTTTCCCATACTATTCCTTGAAATGTCATCTGATTTGCACAAAAAATGGCTCAGACTTATCTGCACTTAACAAATAAAACAAAATAATGATTTTCGACTTTGTTGAAAAGTTATGTTAACATAAATAATCAGGACCATGGCCTGAGGGTACATTTATGTATTTGGCAGACGCTTTTATCTGAAGCAATTTACAGTGCATTTCTTACAGGGACAATCCCCCGGAGCAACCTGGAGTTAAGTGCCTTGCTCACTCTGACTTTGCAAAACATGTATTGTGCTTTCTGAATAGTTGCAGGACTTATCCCTGATCATTTCTATTAGTTTTGTTGTTATTATTATTATTATTATTATTATTATTATTATTGTTGTTCTGATATATACATTTTGTTTAAAAAAATATTTATATCTTCTGAATGCATTTTTGAATTAAAAACAAAATTGTTAGGTATCATCATCATTATTGTCCTGAGGATGCTTGAACTGTTTGGAGACAGATTTACCTATAGTTAAAAAAGATAACCCACACTTGTGTACTGACTCTAAAATCGGCTTGTCTCTTTGCCATTCATTGAGCATCTCAACTGAGTGGAACAGTGTGTTAATGTTCTGAATTATATTTCCAATAGTTGTGGATTCTAGTCCCCACCTAGTCACGTCATTTGGATTGATTTCTGTTGTTCTGGAGCTTTTTGAATTGTGCTTCCTGCAGTGGATTATTCCAGTGGTTTGTTCTCTGAACTGTGGAGTGGAAAGTCTTGAGTTCCAATCTATCTTTGGGTGACTTGTCATGAGGTGTTTGCTTGCTCTGTATTTCATGAGCACTCTATGTGCTCTTTGGGTTGTGCTTAGTGTTGTGCAGTGGTTGCCATGTTGGTGGTTGGCCCGTCATTGCTGTTTGTAGCTATATTTATTATTATTATTATTGGGCTACAAAAATGACTGGAATCTTCATCTGCATTCATTCAAAATGATGCAAGTGTACATCAGTTTAAACAACGTTCAATACTATTCATTTCTTTGTGTACAACTTTTTAACAAGGACAAACTGACTGTCAGCACTTTTAAATGTTGGGCTAAAAGTAATTTTTCTGGTTACCTGTGAACAGAGTGTGGCTTCCTCATGAAAATATCCACGCATGAAGTGGCAAAAGTCACGAGTGGTAATCTCACATCTTTAGAAATGAGAGAAAATAGGACAATAACAGTTAAATTAGTTAGTTATAGTTACTGTGAAATTATTTAGATGCAACTTTCTTTTTCTTTAGCTTTAATAATTAAAAAAAAAAAAAAAAAAACCTTCATCAACACTTATTTTTGCCAATAATTTTGTTGACGAGATTAACACTGGGTGAGGAATATACCAAAATAGATGTCACTGAAAATATTTATTTCTGATTTATCTCTGAAATAGTATTCACATGTACATTCCATTATGGCACAAAGATGCACTGTACCAAGTTTGACAACAGCGATGCCAAACTTCATTAGTTGTCATGCATCGCAACATGCCAGGTTTCAATATTAGTTAGTGAAAACGAGATTTGAGAGTTACAGTAAAGCTCAAGATTTTCAATGAATAAAGACTTAAATTTCAGTCTGTTCTTCACACACTTTAAAATGCTTTTTGGTCATGTTTGGAGCTAAAAAGTCTCTGTCTCCTTTCATTGTATAGAAAAGAGCAGTATGAACATTTTGCCTAATATCTCCTTTTTCACAGAAGTCATACAGGTTTGTGAAGACATGGGTGTGTGTAATAACAGAGAATTTAATTTTTGGGCGAACTATATCTTTAAAGGCAACTACTAAATGAGTGGAACTTAAGTAGCATCTCCAAACTGGACCAGAAGGTAATCATCATTATTTCAATTTCTTTTCCCATTCATGGCATTTCTTACCGTCCTTTAGTTCCAATACAGCATGGCCTGCCCTTGATTGTACAGTCCATGTGTCTGTATCCTGTGTGGTTCAATGTCTGAGGGAATGTACAGATCTACAATGGGGGTGTGATAAGAATGAATATAACACAACATACCAACTTCACAACGTTTTGCATATTAAAAACTGCGAGTTATTGACCATCAAATGAGATTTTCAATATCACTTCAAAGATCTTAACAACCGAGGAGTACAGGACACCATTTTTTATTTTTATTTTTGGACAACTCTTCATTTGCTTATTTGTTTACCATAATAAACGAAAATGTGTGCAATCCTAAGGCAGATTCTTTACTGAAGGCAAACACAATTATTATTATTTTTTTTTTGTTTCTTACCGGCCACTCTGTGATGTCATCAGGCCAAACATGGGGTCCAGATGAGGCTGGCTCTTCACAAATCCTGCTCTCAACATGCATTGCAAAGACAAAGACAGAAACCCAAAATTAATGCACAAAGATTTGCTCATGAGATGATATGATGATTTCAGCTACAGTTACCTTGGGTCCTGATGGCACACTGCACCTGAAGATCTCACCATGTCTACATTTTGTTTGTCCCATTTTATAAATGTTGCTAAAGTCTCCTAGGATCAGCAAAGAGTAAAAATATATGAATTAACAATATGATCCTCTTACAGTGGAAGTTGGGAAATAAAGTAATGATTATACCAAGTCAAAATTCTTGGTGAATTAAAAGTAATTAAAACTTATGTTCAGCTTGCCTCCTCTAGGTGGTAGACTTTACATGGAATGAATGAGTGTAACATTAATTTTCACTACACTTGATAACCAAGGGCTTTGCTGTGTGTTTGTTTAACAGGATTGCACAGCATTTATAATCGAATTGTGAATTTTAATTTCCAGTTAAATTGCAGAATTTAAATTGAATTTAAATTCAGGCACTGTAGCAAAGAGAATCCAGTTTTGTAAGTAAAATTAAATGAAATTCAAAGATATTCACAAACAGCCTTAAGTGTATTTTTTAATAATAGACACTTATAAACATGTCATCATACAAACAACATATGGGGTAATACTAAGAACATTAGATATTTTTAATCAATATTTGAAATGTGTCTTAATGAAATATGTACATTTATTATTTTTATTTTATACTATGGTAGAACACCACTTTATTTCCCAGAAAACTCTTTACATGTTCTTATTTTTAAGAAAATACAGAATGTTGAATCAGTCCATCAATTTATCATGCAATCAACAAAAGTCTAAATTTAGTCAAAATTTTTTCACACAAAAATCATTTACTCACCCTCATGCCATCCCAGATGGGTATAACTTTCTTCTGTAGAACACAAATTCTGATTTTATATTTCAATTGTATGGTCTATACAATGCAAGTTAATGGGCACCAAAATTTTTATGCTGCAAAAAGCACATAAAGGCATCATAAAAGTAATCCATACGACTCAATTTTTTTAATCCATATCTTCAGAAGTGATATGATAGGTGTGGGTGGGAAACTTATCAATATGCAAGTCCTTTTTTGGTAGAAATTATTTTCTCTGCCCAGTAGGAGGCGATATGTATGCAGAATGTGAATCACCAAAAGCACAAGAATAAGAATGTTAAAGTGAAAGTTTACAGTAGATACTGACCGAAGATTGCTTCTGAAGACATTGATTTAAACACTGGAGTTTTATGGATTACTTTTATGATGACTAATTTTGGAACCCATTCACTTGCATTATGTGGACCAAAAGAGCTGATAAATTCTTCTAAAAATCTTTATTTGTGTTCTCAAGAAGAAAGTCACACACATCTGGGATGGCAAAAGGGTGAGTAAATGTTGAGAAAAGAATTATAATTTTTGGGTAAACCACTCCTTTAATAATTATTTTTGGTCCAAAACTCCTGTTGTCTCATCATTCCAATTCCAATACAACATCCTGTTCAATGTGACCAAATTAATTATAATTTTAATTTTTGGGTGAACCATCTCTTTAAGATGATTAATATATATAATCAATAATGTGTGTGTGGTTGTACCGAGCAGCCGTTAATCTGGGTCTGTACACATCCAGAACCATCGTTCTGAACACAGCAGCCAGACTCTCTCTCCAGATCTTTGGCTTGCACTGCTAGTTTTTCTATTTGACTGTTCCGTCTGATACATGGAGAGAACTTGGCTCCCAAGTGGATTAGGTCCTCCTGTTGAACACAAAACACAGCAGCAGTGAGCACATGTTTGGACACAGGTGACCCGAATAGTGACTAACTCGTACTAACTCTCATAACTATTGAGAGTGTAACATTTGAATATTTCAGCCTTAAGCTCTCGCCACACTAGCAAATTCAAAATTTTAGACAGAGGGTGTCAGACTTTCTGATTGTTTTGCCGATATCTCGCTCTCTTCAGTTGGAGGTATGACACACTCTTCGATACAAAATGGTGGAGGGGTGACCGAAATACCAACTCACCGTAACGCTCTCTCTCTGATCTCTGTCACGTGGAGCTCACCGAAATAACAACAGGAGTACTGCTTGAGTATTTATACTCAATATATATAACTTACAGTTTATAAACAACTGTAAAATAGTGATTTAGGAAGCGACTGTACATTACCACTTATTTACATATAAACACATACATACAGGTGCAACACCAGTTCTGCGGAAGGAAATGTCTGTTGATGAGAGAGGTCAACACAGAATGGCCAGACTGGAAAACGGAAAACAGATGGAAAACCTTTATACATATAAATGACGTGACCCAAAGTACATTTGAACAGCGGTGAAACATTTCATATGATGTGTTACATTCATACGAGCAGACAGAGAGAAGTTTCAAGACCTTTGATATTAGAGCAAAAATCGTATACTTGAAAAAATTTTTTTTTATTGTTTTCCTGTAAAAAAAAAACAACCTTAAAACAAGATCAATTAGATTGATCTTGTTTAAGAAACAACACTGCATGAAATATTTAGGTTTTTCAGAGAATGTATTTTTAACATGTGGTTTTTGTCTTCTTGTACTGGCAGAGTTTTTATTGTCAAAATCTACCAGTGCTGAAGTAATCCAAAGTATTTAGAATACATTACTAACCTTGAGTAATCTAATGTTACAAATTATATTTTACAGCATGTATTCTGTATGTACTTAGAGAATAATAATTTCAAAAGTAACCCTCCCAACCCTGCATTCACTGCAGGTTGCTCTCATTATAAATAAAGTTTCTAAATCAGCATAATAAATCAATTATTTATACCGCATCTATGCCTTGACTATGCCTTGATTAGAACGGGGGTGTTTTAGTTTGTCGTATTGCTCATTTGCAGTGTATTTACATTCAAAGCGAGCGGTGCAATATGCAATGAATCCAATGTGCTTTTTGCTTTTGTTCTACGGCTTCTTCATGTTTCTTCAGTATTTATTTTCATGAGCCACCGCAAACAGACGTGAAACAAAAAGCAAGCATGTGGGCATTCAGACCATTTAAAACTTGCGCATTAGTATCAGTTGACATTACTGATAGGATGGAGGACTGATTTAAGCATCTCTGATTGGCCATTGCCATTTCATTGCCCAATGGACATGTCTGTGAATTCTTTAGAACACACAACCGCTGCAAAGCATGTTGTAAATAGAAACCATTGACACAACAGGAGCAGATTTAATGTCAGTTTTTATGATTATGTAATCGTGATTAGCTTTTTTATGAATTGTGCAGCTGTAATACATGTGAACATGACTTGAATAGCTTCAAATAAATAATGATAAATAATAATAAATTAAAAAAACTCATGCGTTTAAGACATGTTTTAGGAAAGTCGTATTGTTCATTTGCAGTGTATTGTTGGTTTTA
Organism: Moxostoma hubbsi; assembly: GCA_032164185.1. Lineage (NCBI taxonomy): Eukaryota > Metazoa > Chordata > Actinopteri > Cypriniformes > Catostomidae > Moxostoma > Moxostoma hubbsi. The sequence continues at coordinate 15,637,367 of JAVLUX010000017.1, read as the reverse complement.
CAATGTTGGTTTTACCTAAATGTTCTTAAATGTACTCAAACCTGCTCAGGACACGATGAATTTCCATTAATCCAAGATTGTAAGGTGTGTAAATATGTCAAATATTTTGTTATATTGTGGTTCAGTAATTCTGCCGCAGATAACTTGCCAAATGTAAGCTAACTGAAAAAGACAGAACAAGACATTTTTAATTTCACTATCTATGGCTGTGGTAATATACTATTTATGTGTAACAAATTATTTAAAAGTCATTAAATGTCAAATTTACAAAGTTTTATCGACATACATCATAAAAACATTTTGTAGGATTTCTACTCAGGTAGTGAATATAGTACACATTAGAAGTTCTATGAGCCAGTGGAATTGCTATGACTTCAGATGTGGACTCACAGGCAAACTCATTTTATAAGGACACACTGAGCCCTCACCCAAACCTGAGTCTTGCCCGCTCAATCAAACATTTAGCAAACACAGTATTAAATAAAACATATATTTTAAATTTTACGATTTGTGCAATGGGTAAAAGCTATTTGGGGGAAACAATGTGTTGCAAACATTAAGGGTGGGCTGTAGACCGTCCCAACCAATCACAAAAAAACACCAGAAATGTGTAGTATTTTTTGTCATTGACAGAAAGCAACACACTCAAGAAGCAGCTGCAGCAAACAGAAAATCAGAGAAGGCATGCAAGCGAGAATGGTAATAAGAGATATTTGTTTGCAAGAGGGAGCTATGATGGTGTCTTGCTGAACAGATGTTTTATCTTTACCTGCACATGTTGAGAAGGAATTTTGTTCAGCAGACTGATACTACACTTTTTGGTTAATACTTTGATGTGTATTTTGGTCACAGTGCTAAATACGGCCACTTAAGCTTTGATGGGCAAGAAAAGAGTTAACAAGAACCTGCGTGACTCGTGGAACCTGTACAGGCAACTGACGTGTGATGTGTGATTGTTCTGTGGGTCGATGACCAATTATTCCTTCTGTACCTAAACTTTCTTATAGAAGGCAGTGTTTCAGTGACTAGTTAGGTGTTTATTGTACTCTTAGTGGTAAGTGTTTCTCTTTTTTCCCTTTTTAACATTTTGATTACTTAATTTATTTACTACTGGACAATTTTTAACACAAGTCTTTGAATGAAAGGGGGTTATGAGATAATCCTAAAAGAAAAGCTCTTTTTTTGTTTTGTAGATGTTAGAATAAAAAAATTTTGCAAGAAAATCATTCCTCTGTTTCTGATTAAAATTTTTGGAAAGCTCAGTGGGGTGATATGGTTTATTTTAGTCATGGAACAAATAATACAAATGGTGCTCTTATTTTAGTTAATACATTTAAAGAAGATATTGTTCATTCCAAAACCTTCTCCGAAGGTAGATGGGTTATACTAACTGTTCAATTTGATAATGCCTTTTTATTTTTGTAATGTTTATGGCCATTACTCTCATACCAAATACAAATTTATTTCAGTGATATTTCTAGAACATTAATTGAATTGCAGAAAACAACCTCAGATGCAAAACTGATCATTGATGGGGGTTTCAAAGAAGTGCCTGATGCTTTGAAGGATAGATTACCACAAAAAATGCACCCCAATTCTCAATTTTAACACTATTGATTCCTTATGTAAAGATATATATTTAGTAGACTCTTGGTACTATTTTAACAGTTTTGTATCTGAATTTACATGGAGTAACATGTCCAAAATGTCTAGAATATATACATTTCTTATTTTAACCAACTTATTACATGTTCAAAATGTATGTCATCATTACGACAACTTTTCAGATAATCTTTTGATTCAGATATTCTTACTGACTGTTTGTAAAAATAACAGCCTACATGGCTATTGAAAATTCAATAATACTCTCCTAGGGGATATAGTTTTCAAAACCCTTGTTACTAACATCTTCAGCACAGAGGTGTCTGACTATGGATCTAAATGAGAGTTATTTAAGTTAAAAGCCAGATAATTAAAAAGTTATTAAAAAATAACTTTTTTTAAAGGAATTAAAAAAAGAAAGGGACCTTATTGAAAAAGAACTTTAAACTAAAATTGATGCTCTTTTGAAAATTCAGATACTCCGGGTGCTGATGCCTATCAATAGAATTGTATCAGTATTTTTTGGAGATACTAGAAAATACCATTTCTTTAATGTTTATTGAATGTATTAAGAAAATTTAAATGCTCCCAACTATGAAACAGGGCTTAATCTCCCTGATCCCTAAGCCGGATAAAGATCCTATCGCAATTGACAATTGGAGGCATATCAGTCTCTTAAATATTGATTAAAAACTAATTGCGCTAGTGTATGCTAGAAGATTGAAATTTTCGGGTTTAAACCAAATTATTCATGAAACTCAAACAGGCATTCAAGTTGTAAAATTTGTTTTGTTATTGATCTCCTAGACTACTCTGATCAGATAGATCCTAGGGCTGTTATCTTGTTTCTGGATTTCTGTAAAACTTTCAATACCATCGAACATGTCTTTTTATTCCACTCCTTAAAAGTGTTTGGTTTTGGAAATAAATCTGTTGATGCAGTTGGAATGTTCTATAAGGATATTAATAGTTCCATTATCCTAAATATGGAAACTTCAAAAGATTTGGTATCTATTATGGAGTGCGTCAAGGATGCCTGAGTTACACTTTTTTGTTTTTTATTATTTGCAGAACACCTCTCAATTCATATTTTAACAGATCCAAGAATCTTGGGATTGAAGATATTTGATAGCGAAATCAAAAATTCTCAACTGGCTGATGACACTGCTTTATTTTTAAAAGACTTAAAAGAACTAAAACAGCCCTAAACTCCATCTCTAATTTCTCAGAATCCTAAAGTTAAATCTTAATAAATGTGAAATGTCTCAATTGAAATTATTCCTGTAAAGGATTCTGTTAAATATCTTGGCATTCAGATTTCCAAAAATAACTAAAGTTAAATATCTAAAATTAACAAAACAAAAATGTTTTAAAAAATTGGCTATAATGTCTATCTTTGGTAGAGTGATATTTTCCATATATCCGAAAGCCTTTCTAGATTTGTTTACCCAGCCATATCCCTATATCTCAGCTATGTAACTGCCAAATAAATAAATAAATCTTTCCTAGACTTAAAAAGAAAAAAAGTTAAAAAAGGACATTATGTCTGGTAAAAGAGCAGATGGTGGCTTAGAAATGTTATATATATATATATATATATATATATATATATATATATATATATATATATATATATATATATATACATATATACACACACACACACCTAAAGGATTATTAGGAACACCATACTTATACTGTGTTTGACCCCCTTTCGCCTTCAGAACTGCCTTAATTCTACGTGGCATTGATTCAACAAGGTGCTGAAAGCATTCTTTAGAAATGTTGGCCCATATTGATAGGATAGCATCTTGCAGTTGATGGAGATTTGTGGGATGCAAAATCCAGGGCACGAAGCTCCCGTTCCACCACATCCCAAAGATGCTCTATTGGGTTGAGATCTGGTGACTGTGGGGGCCATTTTAGTACAGTGAACTCATTGTCATGTTCAAGAAACCAATTTGAAATGATTCGAGCTTTGTGACATGGTGCATTATCCTGCTGGAAGTAGCCATCAGAGGATGGGTACATGGTGGCCATAAAGGGATGGACATGGTCAGAAACAATGCTCAGGTAGGCCGTGCCATTTAAACGATGCCCAATTGGCACTAAGGGGCCTAAAGTGTGCCAAGAAAACATCCCCCACACCATTACACCACCACCACCAGCCTGCACAGTGGTAACAAGGCATGATGGATCCATGTTCTCATTCTGTTTACGCCAAATTCTGACTCTACCATCTGAATGTCTCAACAGAAATCGAGACTCATCAGACCAGGCAACATTTTTCCAGTCTTCAACTGTCCAATTTTGGTGAGCTCTTGCAAATTGTAGCCTCTTTTTCCTATTTGTAGTGGAGATGAGTGGTACCCGGTGGGGTCTTCTGCTGTTGTAGCCCATCCGCCTCAAGGTTGTGTGTGTTGTGGCTTCACAAATGCTTTGCTGCATACCTCGGTTGTAACGAGTGGTTATTTCAGTCAAAGTTGCTCTTCTATCAGCTTGAATCAGTCGGCCCATTCTCCTCTGACCTCTAGCATCAACAAGGCATTTTCGCCCACAGGAATGCCACATACTGGATGTTTTTCCCTTTTCACACCATTCTTTGTAAACCCTAGAAATGGTTGTGCGTGAAAATCCCAGTAACTGAGCAGATTGTGAAATACTCAGACCGGCCCGTCTGGCACCAACAACCATGCCACGCTCAAAATTGCTTAAATCACCTTTCTTTCCCATTCTGACATTCAGTTTGGAGTTCAGGAGATTGTCTTGACCAGGACCACACCCCTAAATGCATTGAAGCAACTGCCATGTGATTGGTTGATTAGATAATTGCATTAATGAGAAATTGAACAGGTGTTCCTAATAATCCTTTAGGTGAGTGTGTGTGTGTATATATATATATATATATATATATATATACACACACACACACACACACACACATTTTTTTAACAATATTTTTACATCTATCAGGGAATTTGGACGGTAACTCTTACACTCGCTTGGATATTTGTCCTTTTTAAGAATCAATCTGATCCAGGCTTGTGTCATGGTTGAAGGAAGCTTTCCATTCTTTAATGATTCCGTATTATCTTCTAACAAAAGTGGAGCCAGTTCTGTAGCATAAGATCTAAAAAAAATAAATCAGCAGCAAAGCAGTCTTGCCTTAATTACCTTGACAAGCTCCTCCATGTTTATCTCAGAATCAAGACATTTTTTTTGCCCAGTCGTCAGTTTAGGGAGTTCTAATGGTTACACAAAATATCTAATATCTTCATCAGTAGATGAAGATGTGGAACTATAGAGATAATGATAGAATTCTTTTAAAGCATTATTAATATCAATGGCCGAGGTAAATATTATACCCACTAGCAGATGGGTAAAATATACAGAACAGAGGGAATGGTAGAAAAAAAACTCTCTGCTCTATATATCTAGACAAAAGCTTCCCTGCTTTGTCCCACGACTGTCTTGCCCTGAATAGCCAAAACTCCACCTTCCGTGACAAAATAGTATTATATCTGTATGTCAATCGGGTCAATTCTCTGAGGCCATCATATGACGCTGGCACTTCAGCTCTGCCTCAGCTCTTTTAATATTCCCTTCCAACTCCATTAGTTCTCGTGCTTTGGATTTTTTGTTGAATGAGGCATACTGTTTGATCCGACCCCTAAGAACTGCCTTAAGTGCCTCCCAAGCCATGCCCACAGAAGATCCTGAGGACCAGTTGGTCTCCTTATACACATTGATTTCAGCCTTTAACATTTGTTGGAATTCAGGATTTGGCAAACACAATACATTAAAGCATCAACTATATGATTTATTTTTCACTGTATGTGGCAACACCTCTAAACTCAGACGTGATGTTTGTCTAAAAAATCTACTCTATAATGAATATTATGGATTGATGAAAAAAAAAATTCAAATAGTTCCAACAAGCTGGGTTCAAAAGTCTCCAAATATTTGTAAGACCAAGATTTTTACACACCCTATGAAGTTTCAGTGTTGCTCTAGGGGGCTTACACACTTTTGCTTCACTTTGATCAAGGACTGAGTCCATCAATATTATATCATGAGGGGTACTGCAACAGCAGCTTGCAACTTCCCTTCAAGATCTATAAAAAAGCCCTGATCATCAGCATTAGTTGTGTAAATATTAGCCAAAATCAACCTTTGTCCCTGAATTTCTGATAAAACAATAATGACTCTTCCTTATTTATCTTTAATCTGTTGGAGACATCTGAATTGTAGATGCTTAATTATCAGTGTTGTTACCTGCTCTTACATGAGCCAGCTGCAACACTCCCCTATTTATTAAAATAGGAAGTATTAACACAATCAAAGGGATCGGTGCTGCTCTTAAGTGATTCGTAATACGGAGGAAGAATCTCACTCAAACACAGATGTTTAACAATAAACCCAAGTGTATTTATGAGATCACAGATATATACAAACATATAATGGAACAATGCTGACAAGACAGTGATATATATATATATATATATATATATATATATATATATATATATATATATATATATATATATATATATATATAAAAATATATATGTGGATGTGGGAAATGTCAGGTAGGTATATAAAAAGTCTTGTTATCCAGAGTGCACGCACAAACAAACAATGTTAGATCGGTCTCACCGGTGTATGTTCAAGCCGTGAGCAGGATCAGTGCGGTAAAGTGACTGTTATAAGTCCAGAGAGTTGAGTAATCCAAACAAGCGTTATCTGGTAGTACTCTTCCAAGGAACGGCATATCATGCTCCAAAAAACAGCCAGCAAAAAAGATATTCCACGCGGATACAAGGTGTCGTTGAGAGTGAGGAGCAGCTCTCCCGATGACCGGCATATCGGTCTCTTTTATCCAAAATACTAGTCCTTCCTGTTTACATGTTGCGTCATCCCGTGACGAGATCTCACGGGAAGTGATCGCGAGAACATGTATGGGGGCGTCAATATAACATTAGTGGGGTAAAATACAGCTTACCGGGCAAAGCAATAGAAATAATTGACAAACAACAATTTAGTCAATTAGCATTATTACAAAGGTGCTTTGCCTTATGTGGCAACGTTACATAAATCCCCCCCCCCCAGCCTTCGGCATAGGAGGAGATCGTCCGTACCAACGTTTCAGATTCACCACATTTATAATGTCTGTTTTATATGGGTCACCCCAACCAACTGTGTAATTTATTGGCCCCATTTTCCTTATTATTTCAGCCGGTCCCTACCACTTGGGCACTAGCTTGGCAGAGTATTTATTGGAAGAAGATGAGAGAGGGTGAGTTTTTATCCAGACTAGATCTCCCGGCTGGAATTGTACATCCTTCCGTCGGGCATTGTAGTATCTAGCTTGTCTAGCGTGTTGCACTCCTACTCGCAGCTTTACTTCCTCCGCCATGATCTTTTGTCGTTCAATCTGGTTATACGATGTTTGGTCCGGTGTGGGGGGTTTGAGGATCAACCTCTCTAGTGGACCCTGCAGCTGTCTGCCCATCATTAACTCAGCAGGTGCTCTACCGGTAGTTTCTTGATATGCTGTGTTGATAGCAAATCTTAACTCAGGTAACCACTGGTCCCATTTCTCGTGATGGTGTCCCACATATGACGCAATCATCGTTTTTAATGTCCTGTTAATTCTTTCAGCCAGGTTGGTCTGCGGGTGATAGCTGGTAGTAAGTTTTTGGACACTTCCCCAGGTTTTGCAGAGCTCTGACAACATATTGGAAGTGAATTGGGCTCCCCGGTCAGATATGATGTACTTCGGCACCCCCCATCGTGTAAAGATCTCTTCTCTGAGAATTTTGACGATCTTAGGGGTCTTACTGTCTCTAAGGGGGAACAACTCTACCCATTTGGTGTAATAATCCACTAGCACCAGTAGGTAAGTGTTTTGTTTCTTACTGACCGGGAAAGGTCCCATGAAGTCCATCCCCCAAGTGTGACCTGGTTCTGCCACTTGAGTATGCTGTAAGAATCCGCTGGGTTTTGTATTGTCATGTTTGTATTTCTGACAGGTAGAGCATCCTTTGACGTATTGCCAGACGTCTTTACGTACCGTGGGGCCACCACGCCACCTCCAAGAGCCTCAGTAAGGTTTTCATACGTCCCAGATGTCCTCCCAGAGGGTTATCGTGTACGTAGTGTAAGAATCCAGGTATTAATGCCTGAGGAACAACCAGTTGGAATTTATCTCCGTTATTCTTGACAGGCACCCGGCGATATACAACCCCCTGGTGGACCTCAAAGGTAATTTGGAGATCTTGAACCTTTCTGGCTTTTTGTGACATTTGTAGGAGAGACACCGCATTGTCACTACTTTGTGCTTTAGCGATTTCGTCTAATGTGTTAGGTATGTCAGACGCACATTTTGTTGTTGTTGTTATGGCCATACAGTGCACCCTTTCTCTCTCCTCAGATTCACAGACTCGTGACAAGGCGTCTGGCCCCAGGTTTAGACATCCTCTCCTGTGATGGATTTTGAAGCTGAACTGCTGCAGCCTAAGGGTCCATCGGGTCAGCCGAGAGGAGGTTTTAGGGCTATTGAAGGCCCAGGTTAAGGCAGCATGATCGCTATAAATGTCAAACTGTCTCCCTTCAAGGTAATGCCTCCATTTTTCCACCGCCCAGACTACAGCCAGACACTCCTTTTCAGACGTTGAATAGTTTAACTCTGGTCCACGTAAAGTTCGTGACGCGTAAGCTATCACTCTTTCCCCCTCAGGGGTTAGTTGGGTAATGATAGCTCCTAAGCCCACATCACTGGCATCAGTGTGTACCTGGAAAGGTTGGTTGAGGTCAGGTTGCATCAATACAGGTGGGTCTTGTAATATTGTCTTGATGTTTTCAAAACCTGTCTGGCACTCAGGAGTCCAATCCCATTTTACTCCTTTCTTTTTTAAGTTGTTTAACGGAGCTGTGATGTCAGCAAAGTGGGGAATGAACTTGTGGTACCATCCTGCTAATCCCAAGAAGCGTTGGAGGGCTTTAATATCTTTGGGCTGAGGATATTCAGCTATCGCCCGGGTCTTTTCCTGATCGACCTCCACTCCTCTCTCTGAGACTATGTGTCCCAGGAACTTTAACTGTTTTTTAAAGAAGTGACACTTGTTCATGTTCAGGGTAAGCGATGCTTGGCAAAGGCGTTGCAGAATGGTGTTCAGATGTTGGACGTGTTCCGTTAAAGTTTGTGAATAGATTATGTCATCAATGTAAACAAAACAAAACTTCCCTCTCAGTTCTGCTAGGACCTTCTCCATCAGCCTCTGGAAGGTGGCTGCCGCATTCCGTAATCCATATGGCATGGAGCGGAATTGGAATAGTCCTTGGGAGGTGATGAAAGCGGTTTTGTTTTTACTCCTTTCCTCCATTTTGACCTGCCAGTATCCAGCCTGCAAATCTAATGTACTGAACCAGGAGGCGCCTTGATGGATTCCAAGATGTCATGGATGATAGGCATTGGATATGCGTCAGGTATGGTTATACTATTAAGCTTCCTATAGTCCACACAGAACCTGTAAGAACCATCAGGTTTGGGGACCAGGACTACCGGTGATGACCATGGAGAGACAGAAGGTTTGATGATGTTGTCTCTTAGCATTTGTTCCACTTGATCATCAATAATCTTCTTCTTGAAAGGTGAAACCCTATAAGCTCTGGATCTCATAGGCATTTTGTCAGATAGTAAGATTTTGTGTTGTTCCACAGATGTTTTGCCTAGGACTTTGGAGGTAGTATGAGGCCAATTATCCATCAGCCTCCGTAATTCCTCCTGATTGTCAGAGTCCCAGATGGGAGCAACTTGTGTGTGTACGTCGTAGATTGGGGGATCCCAGGTTGGCGGTAAGGCGTAATAGAGACTCACAGCAGCAGTGGAGCATACTCTTTCACCCATCGTATTAGTAGACAGCACAGGATTTATAAGTGCAGTTAGGAATGGATGATAAATATATCCTTTGCCCATTTTCAGTCCATATCTCCCTTGTCCTACATCCACTATGGCTTCAGCGGCTCTTAGGAAATCCAGACCGGCTATAAGGGGAAAGACCAGGTGAGCATCCTTCATTATATAGGAATCCAGCCTGCATACCTTGTCATGCCACTCATAACAGACTGTTTTCTTACTAATCGCCTGGTGCATTTTTCCATCAGCCATAATGAACCGTTGAAGAGGGACTGGGGGTTCAGGTGTCGCTTCCCCTCCTAACTGTCTCCACAGGTTTTCCTGAATAAGGGTGTAAGTGCTCCCAGTATCCAGCACTGCCTTCACCTCTTGTCCTTTTATCGTTAGTGGCACTACTAGAAGGGATGTTATAGGATGGGGTTGTGCAATGGATAATCCTGCTAGACTTTTAGAGGTATTCCGTTCAGGAGGTCTTTTAGTCGCCTTTTCTTTACTGTTCAAATTGCCCACTTTCTGCCAGTAATCTTTTGCTCCCATCCAGTCTTTCTCTACCATGGATCCTACCTTCACCAGTTGTTCCACAGACTTCACCGTCCCTCTCAGACAGCCCGCAACCCTTGGGTTGATGTTAAGGATTCGGCTCACCATTTCCTCTTCAGTGATAGCTGGCTTCCATTTTAGGCAGAGGGCTCGGTAATCGTAGGCGAAATCTCTCAACCGCTGACAGGGTTGTTGAACCAAGGCTCTTAACTTATCCTCCACTTCGGTAAGGTAATCCTCTGGGAGAAAAGCAGACATAAAGGCATCCTTGAAAGATTTCCAATCAGTTACCTTTGCCTTTTCAGCCTTCCACCAGCTCTGTGCAGGTCCTTTGAGTACTGTACTCAGAGTTCCGACGAGCTCCACGCTAGGAAGAGGCCTGATGTCCAGGAAGTTTTCACATTGTTCAATGAACTGGAGCACATCAGATGTCTCACATGATTCCCCAAAGGAAGGAAATTCCAGTCGTATTGGGGGTCTCCCACAGAAAGACGAGATACTGGACATAAGTGAGGGGTGAGCCATGTTCGTTAGTGGAGCTCCAGAAGTGACATCATAGGTAGCGTTGATCCTAGTGGCAGGTGGGGTTTTAACTCTCGCTGCTGGAATGGGAGTTCTCACCTCTTTAACAGTAGATAAGGAAGGAACGGGGTCAAAAGTCTGTATTTGAGAACGAGATGGGGTACTGGTGAATCTTAACTTTTTCATTTGACTTTCCCATCTTGCATCTCTCCTCAGAAAACAGTCAACCACGGCTCTCTCCAATTTCTCTATAGACCCTTGGAAATGATCTTCTAAATCTGCCAAGCTAGCGTTCACTGCCTCCCGGAAACTGGTTTCTCTATTAAGAGAACTATCTACGGACTGTATTACCTCCTGTTCATTATTTTGTACTTTTGCACTAAGAGCCAATAAATCCACCTTTAGTTTATCAATCTCAGTTTGCATTGTTTGTACAACATTTACATTCAATACCTCTTTTTCATCATCCTCATCATCAGTTTTTTCATCATCAGAAATATACATGGAACTCAGCATAGATGTTATTTCAGCAGCAGGGTTACGTCTGGTAACAAATGGGCCTGCTGTGAAATCAGCCACTAGTGCTTCATCAGTGCTACCTCTTAAATTAGTCACATCCATATGCATGATATCAGCATGTATATTTCGATCTCTTCCTCCATTTATATATGCTTCTTCCTCCATTTTATAAACACCAGAATCACTATATAACAAAACAGAAACAGCACGTTTCCCCGTACGGGCCACCACTATGTAACACTCCCCTATTTATTAAAATAGGAAGTATTAACACAATCAAAGGGATCGGAGCTGCTCCTCACTCTCAACGACACCTTGTATCCGCGTGGAATATCTTTTTTGCTGGCTGTTTTTTGGAGCATGATATGCCGTTCCTTGGAAGAGTACTACCAGATAACGCTTGTTTGGATTACTCAACTCTCTGGACTTATAACAGTCACTTTACCGCAATGATCCTGCTCACGGCTTGAACATACACCGGTGAGACCGATCTAACATTGTTTGTTTGTGCGTGCACTCTGGATAACAAGACTTTTTATATACCTACCTGACATTTCCCACATCCACATATATATATATATATATATATATATATATATATATATATATATATATATATATATATATCACTGTCTTGTCAGCATTGTTCCATTATATGTTTGTATATATCTGTGATCTCATAAATACACTTGGGTTTATTGTTAAACATCTGTGTTTGAGTGAGATTCTTCCTCCGTATTACGAATCACTTAAGAGCAGCACCGATCCCTTTGATTGTGTTAATACTTCCTATTTTAATAAATAGGGGAGTGTTACACAGCAATTAAGAAAACATATCCACACCATATCTTCCCAAATTTATCAGCTTCCTACAGGGAAAGATGTGTTTCTTGAAGAAACACTATATCATATTTCTTACATTTAAGAAGAGAAATAACCTTCCTTCTTTTTATAGGGTGCCCCAACCCATTCACATTCCACGTTGAGAGAGACGATCCACTCATTTTAACATATTAGAAAAAATAGATTGTGTGTCAAAAATAAAATTATAAAGACCATATTCCAACATTGGTGCATCAATCAAACACCCCCCCCCCCCCCCCCCCAGAACAAAACAAAAAGAAAAATGATGTGTGCATTAACAAGTTTTTGGTTACTGATACAATTGAAGTAATGTGGCATTCGCTGTCAGGCATGCTCAACTTACACAGTGAACTTGATAATAGGGATGTAGATAAACTGTGTAGTATTCAGCTGGTCATGTGATCTCAACATGGCAGCCTCCACGAGGAAAATAAATAAAAGATATTCTTAGGCTACTGATGTCACAGGATTCTTCATCTTATGTGAGTGTACATGATTTTAAAAAAAAATAATTAGTATTATTATTTTCTTTCAGGAATAAATATTTTTAGTGAAGAAAAAAATACTTTTTAATAAAGAAAAAATACTGGAGTGGTCCTACAATGTACAATATGTGATTTTTTAAAAAAAATTCTGTTTACAAGGACATCAATTTAATATGACATCAGCGTCATATTAAAATCATCAACAGAAAAAATACTGGGGGAAAAAATAAAATATATATCTTTTTTTTATTCTCAGAGTCTGCACGATTTAGAGTGCGTCCTTCGTAACCACCCCCAGTCTACAACAGTTTTTCAAAGCCATTATATGAATCACTTACAGAGCGAGGACCAATCCAGAAGTTCTCCTGCTGCACATTTTTCACACTCTCATAGATTCCTTTGTTTCTCAGTACCTGAAAGAGACCGAAAGCGAATATTAAGAAGCTACATTTTGTAATCACTTAACACTCTCAGAGCTGTAACACTATAACAGAGCATAGACCGCCATCAAAATTATTATGCCCCTTTTCAGAAGATGTCATTTAAATCTTTGGTGTCCCCAGAATGTGTCTGTGAAGTTTCATCTTAAAATACCCTACAGATCATTTATTATACCATGTTGAAAATGCCAAATTTTTTGTGGGAATAAAAACGAGCTGTGCTCCCCGCCCCGTATCCAGAATAGGACAGAGTTTTTACATCTCTGCTTCGGATAACAAGACATAATAAACAATATGACTGACAGCAAAAATAGTGGTGCTCAGCCCTATATGTTTGTTTTTTCAGCAGTTTTGCAACGATGGATGAGCAACACACACACACACATACGGTCACAACGTTTGCTAGGCGCTATAACGAAACAACACAAAGAAACATGTCCGTCGGCAGTGTCCGTCAACAGTCGTGGGCAGGGCCTGTACAAAGTGACGTCACTACAGAATTTATGAACGGCTTGTTCTGAGACAGTGCTTATGATTAATGGGGATTAAAAAAAAAAAAGGACTGGGTGGATTTCCTAAGATATCTAATTTTGATCAAATTCTAAGGTATCATTGTATGTATCCTTTCCCTGTAGGCAAACCTAGATGCACCGTGATGAGCACAGTTGTAATTTAGATTATAAAAATACTTAAACCAATCAGCCACAATATTCATGGCTCCCCCTCGTACCGAAATAGCATTCTGAGATGCAGCTCTTCTCACCACAATTGTATAGAGCTGTTATCTGAGTAACCATAGACTTTATCAGTTCAAACCATTCTGGCCTTTCTCTGTTGACCTCTCTGTTGACCTCTCTCTGACAAGGCATTTCAATCCACAGAACTGCTGCTCACAGGATGTTTTTTGTTTTTGGCTGCATTCAGAGTAAATTCTAGAGACTGTTGCATGTGAAAATCCCAGGAGATCAGCAGTTACAGAAATACTCAAACAGCCCATCTGGCACCAACAATCATGCCGTGGTCCAAATCACTGAGATTACATTGTTTCACCATTCTGATGGATGATGTGAACATTAACTGAAGCTCCTGACCCGTATCTGTGTGATTTTATGCACTGCACTGCTGCAATACGATTGGCTGATTAGATAATCGTATGGATGATTGTTTATGCCAGATGTGTGTGTGTGTGTTAATGTTGTGGCTGATCGGTGTATAATTAATTAAATACTGATAAGTATAGATCATTTTTTTATCTATGTGTGTGTGCCATGCGTATTTATGCTCATTAGTGTATCACGTCACATGTATTGAAATCATTTCCGAGTAGAGTTTCCCATGCGCTGCGCATGAGGAGAGCTACTTGAATAATGCATGGAGTTGCTGCCTATGTAGAGCCTTCTAAATCTGTCTCTTATGAGGCTCCATTTTAGTTAGGATGCTGCCATAGATGACAGCTGACTATTTAGGCAGGAGACAGTGAGTCTAAGCTCACTAGAGAGAAAATCAAAAACCAAGCTTGGTTAGAGTGGGCCTTAAAACTCATGAGACACTGCATGCCTTGTGAATCATAAATGAACACAATGGCGTTGACAACTTAGTGACAATTGTCTCTTTTGCTTGGAGACAGACAGACCTTTTGAATGGCCTCCAAAGCAGACTATGAGCTAATCCATTAGCCTGAATTGACTCTTATGGTCAATGTATCTTTGTAGCACCCTCACAGGGCAGAGCATGTGCAATATCTGCACCTCATCAGATTTAACCGGAGGGTGAGAGAATGCATGTAATGTTACCACCTGAGGGAGTGGCCAAAACCTTTTGACAAGCCAGGTCTGAATTTTAAACAAGAATCGTGGACCAAAAGGATCTGACGATCCCAGACACATTTGACTGAAGCCAAAGCAAGTAGCAGCACGTCTTCAGAAAGATTATGCACAAATTTACTGCATTAAGTGGCTTGAACATAAGCACATTCAGAAAAAGTGTTAAGTCCCACACAGGATAATAGTGGGGCAAGAGGGTCTAAGCCATCTCGCACCTTGCTAGAATTTAATGTCCAATGGGTTTCTGCCCACCGTTAAACCACACAAAGAGGCATGGCCTGCTGCTATAGCAGCAAGACACAGTTTGAGTGTGGATGGAAAGAAGTAAAGCATCCCTTTAACAGAGCATTACACTGGGTCCTAACATCTTTAGGAACACCAGTCAGCGAAATGCATCTGCAGTGAGATCTACATTTTATATTGGAACGTGACAGTTGGCATAGAGCCAACAACATTACAAACAACAGTAATATTTTGATTCCTGGAAAGCGGCGATGGGAAGCATGAGGAAATCTCTGCAGGAACAAAGAGTGGCGGCATGGCTTTCTTTGGAGCAAAAAGGAGAAAAATTCCATGAGTTCTGGTCCCCGCTGCATGGAACTCAAACCATCAGGAATGTTCACCTTACCCAGGAGGCGGCAACTACAGTGTAGCCTTCCAAAACGGTCAGAAATCTAGGGGTAACCATTGATAACAAGCTAAATTTCACAGACCACATCTCAAAGACTGCAAGATCATGTAGATTTACACTACAATATCAGGAAGATAAGACCTTTCCTCTCTGAACATGCCACACAACTGCTTGTTCAGTCACTTGTCATAACTAGACTGGAATACTGTAATGCTCTCTTTGCAGGCCTTCCTGCATGTGCTATTAGACCTCTGCAAATGATCCAGAATGCAGCACCACGTCTGGTCTTTAATGAACCAAAGAGAGCACATGTTACATCACTCTTTGTCTCTCTCCACTGGCTGCCGGTTCATGCACATATTAAATTCAAGGCCCTGATGCTGGCATACAGAACAATTACTGGGTCTGCTCCAGCATACCTAAAAACATTTATGCAGAGCTACGTTCCCACCAGAAGCCTGCGGTCGGCTAAGGAACATCGCCTTGTTGTACCAAAACAAAGAGGCACCAAAACACTTTTCCGGACTTTCAGTTTTATCATTCCACATTGGTGGAATGATCTCCCCAACTCAATCCGTGAAGCTGACTCACTCTCTATCTTCAAAAAACGTCTAAAAACACATCTTTTCCAAAAATAAAAAAAATTATTAACAATTCTTGTTGCACTTAAATCGGTTTTGTATACTATTCTGATGATAGTGAAACTTTTTAGTATGGCACTTTTCGTACCACTGTCTCCTTAAGATGATTCGCTTATGTTTTTCCTCTTTGTAAGTCGCTTTGGATAAAAGCGTCTGCCAAATGAATAAATGTAAATGTAAATGTAATTGTAGTGAAGATTCGGGTGTCCAGAGCAAGAGATTTAATTGCGACCCTGATCAGAAAATTTTTATTAAATCAGTCTTTCCCAACCACTGTGCAGTGGCATGCTAGTGTACCGTGAAAGATTGTCAGGTGTGCAGTGGAAACCATAATTAAAAAAATAGTGGATTCCATAAAAAAAAATCAGGGCACCGAACTGAGACAAATTTTTCAACCATTTTTCCTAACAGTTCGATTACACTTTGAAAGAGGTCACATTGGTGCAACTACAAAGTTGGCTCACTCTCTGATTGTGCTCTGTCCTTTTTTGTTCCATATGAGAAATATAAATTGGCAAAGCGAAAGGAAACATCTTTAACCAGATCAGGCAGCGCTGCTCAATGGACAGATCAGTGCAGAGACGTGCATTTACATGTGGACCGGTCTCAAGTGCTCAGCCGCATAGATCATCATAAACAGAGCTGCGAGAAGCACGGACTGAGTCACGAATTCGTCAATAATTATTTGTTTAAAACCTCTATGAAAGCTCATAATGTTTTGATGATTAAACCAGTTTAAAATTGTATTAAACGGCCCCAACATTCTAAACAGCATTGAAAAGGAATAAAGGACAAATCTGCACAATGAACAGACAGAAGGTTTCAATCCAAACATCACAGATATTAAAAAAATATTTGGCATGAACTTACATCAATATAGTAGTGAGAGAATACAATTTAATTCCAGAATATGTTTTTCTTACGAAAACATAATTTGTTTTATGGTTACTGCTAATCATGGTTTTACTTATACTTTAGGTAACTATGATCATATTGCAAATGACACATTTAAACTATGGATACAATTTCCTTCTGTATAACATCTTTTCTATTGCCCTATGATTGTAGAAAAAGTCTTCAGATGACTGCATTTTAATCATCAAAATCCTGATAAAAAGAAATTGTGAAAGAAAACAAATTTTATTTCAGTTGGAACGGTGTGACCAACTCAAAAATTAGTAGAAACCACGCTCCGGTTGATATGTCCACAATTAAGCGCATTAGACGCGGAGTGTCAAATGCCATCTGCCAATAAATTGGACTGATTCTAAAGGGCTTCAGAGATAGTCACTCCTGGGAGGAGTTTCCCATAGCATCACCAACTGATGCAGCATCGAAGTGACCAACTTGTAAGCGAAACACTACTTGTCCACTCGATTTTAACGTACATTAACAGCCCTGTCCTAGTAACCACATTAAACTGAATAATCCCTGGATATCTGTGCTACTTAGATAAAAACTGGATTGTTCCTTGCAATAGTTGAGACGTTCAGTGTCTTGCTAATGCACTTTCTTTTGTTATCTTACCAGCTGAGTGGTAGAGTGCTGGGCAAAGCCCACAGGAGCAAATCCATATGTAATGCAGGCCAGCAGAGTGATGACAATATGAACAAAGGTGATCCAATAGGTAAAATACGGCCTGAAAGAGAGACAATTAATGGTCACAATTTATTTCTTAAAAGTCTAAAAGCAACATCTAACACTGAGAAGCTTCTGATGTTCGTTGAGAAGTATAGTTGTGTCACTGTGGCTTTTTTATTTATACTCACCGATGGTTGTTAAAATCATCCAGCTGTTTCTGCACTTGGCTGCTAAGGCTGCGTCTATAGTGTCGGTTCAGCCACTTGCCCACCACACCCATTCCATACTGACGCTTCTGCTTATCAAATGCAAAATGCTTGACTTTAGAGGCAATTCTACAGCCACGGCGGGGAGAAGCTCTTTCAAAAGGGGTCACACCTTTAGGGAGATCCTTTTTCACCCTGGAAATGAAGAGAACAGGTAAAGGGGAAGAGAAAAAAGTGAATGAATCTGCAAGACTGAAAAGATACAACTAGATACATTTTATAAAGAAAATGACACAACTATGATGCTAGGATGTGGTGGTTGCTAGGGCATTACTATGCAGCTGATTTTTCTGGGTGTTTAATAAGTGGTCACTAAGGCATTGCTAGTATATTTTGAGTGGCTCCTTGGTATTGCCAGGTGGTTGCTTACTTACTGCTAAACTCCAAGTCTCTGTGGTCGACTGATATATTGCAGAGGCTGATAAATCTGCCGGTATTTGTTATTTTTTAATTACCAGCATCGAAAAATACATTTTCCCATTTGGTCAATTCATTTAGCAAGCTACGATGCCACTGAGACTATCATGAAACAAAGTTTCATACAAACAGTACTGCAGCATAGCAGATGCGCAGAAGCTAATGTTAAAAGTTTAAAGTCCTTGCACAGTTCATGTAAAAAATGTAGGGATAAATCTACACACAAGCTGTAGACTACGCACTCCAGAGTACCTTAGGTGACTTAGCGTTGTCTCTACACAGCCCCTTTCAATCTCTGTTGGACTGTGGAACTGTCAGTCATCTGTCAACAAAGCTGACTTAATTTCGGCCTTTGCCAGTCAGTCATAACTCTGACTGAGACATGGATCTTCAGAGACAACACTGCAACTTATTCAGCTCTTTCTACTGACTTCATTTTCACCCATGCCCTTCATCTGACTGGGCAGGGGAACTGGTTTGCTCATATCCAACTCATGGAAATTAACTCCGCTCTCATCTCTCTGCTATAACACAACATTTGAATATCATGCCATTACTCCACTAATCCTAAAATCCACTTTTTGGTCATCTATCATCCCCCAGGTCAACTAGACAATTTTTTGAAACACTAGATGTATTGCAGTCCTTATTCCTGAGGACAAAACTCTGCTGATGATCCTTGGGGACTTTACCATCCACCTGGAAAGTGACTGACTTTCTAGCTCTTCTGACCTCATTCGACCTTTCAAGATTGCACACCCTTGCAACTCACAGAGCAAGGAAACAGCTAGATCTCATCCTTACATGTAATTGTATCTTCAATAATCCCCTTGTTACTCCTCTACATATATCTGACCGTATCTTCATCCAGTTTTCTGTTACTCTTCCTTCTTCTATAACCTCTTACTCCAACTATGGTCTCCTACCGGTGCAACCTTCGCTCTCTCTCTCTCAGCCACTCACTTCACTTCCATAGTCTCTGCATCCATTCCCTCCACTAACCATTTCTCTTCACTTGATTTAAATTAAGCTACAAATTAACTTCTTGCCTTGATAGTGTCTGTCCTCTTACCTCCAGGCCAACACGTGCCACACCCTCCAGCCCCTGCTGTTGGAGACACTTTGTGATCACCAAACCGAGCTGAGGACTGCGGAGAGAAAGTGGTGCAAGTCAAAAGACCCTGCTGAACTATGCAAGTATCACTTTTCTTCTTGAGTTCTGCTGCTAAAATGGATTACCACAATAAGATCAGTCAAACTTCCGATTCCTGTAAACTATTTTCAACTTTCTCTTTTCTTCTACATCCTCCTCCATCACATCCTACTACTACTCTGACTGTTGATGAATTTGCCATGTTTTTTACTGACAAAGTGAGCATCTGCACCCAGTTCTCTACACCTAACACCCACAGCCACTCTCTTCCAACATCCCATCATCTGTTTTCCTCTTTCTCTCCTCTCTCCAAGACTAAGGTCTCCAAAGTGCTTATTTCAAAACGTCCTACCACCTGTACACTTAAAACAATCCCCTCGAATCTCATGCAAATTGCCTTTCACTCGATCTTACCCGCACATACATTATCAACGCATCTCTCACAACTGGAAACTTTCCAAAGACATTCAAGCATGCTCAAGTAACCCCACTGCTTAAAAAACCAACACACAACCCCACAGACACAAAACCTACACAACAGACATCAGTCTGGCTTAAAAAATGGACACACAACAGAGACTGTCCTCTTGTCAGTGGCTGAAACCCTGCAACTGGTGAGAGCTAACTCCAAATAATCTGACCTCATCCTCCTTCGCCTTTCTGCTGCCTTCAACACAGTGAACCACAAGATCCTCCTGTGGAGAGGTGTCCAAGACAGCCCAGCTGACCACTGGTGTTCTTCACGGATCAATGCTCGGAAGCCTTCTCTTCTCGATGTACACAGCATCACTCGGATCAATTACTGAGGCACAAGGTTTTTCCTACCAGTGCTATGCAGACGTTTTTGTCTGAATATGCTGCACAGCTCCTGGTCCAAGCTCTGGAACCGGAGTGTGATGGTAGATGACCAGCTTAATTTCAACCACCCGATCTTGCAGACTCACGCTTTACAACATCAGGAAAAGATCGGACCTTTTATGTCTGAATATGCTGCACAGCTCCTGGTTATTTCAAGACTGGACTACTGTAATGCTCTGTTGGCTGGCCTCCCAGCTGACACAATTATGCCACTGCAGATGGTCCAGCGTGCAGCAGCGCATCTGGTCTTAACTCAGCCAAAAAGGGATCATGTCACCCTACACTTGATTTCACTCCACTGGCTAGCTGTAGCTACCCACATCAAATTCAAAGCTTTAACTCTGGCCTTCAGGACAGCCAATGGAACTGCATCCTCTTCAATTCACCTCTCTGTGTCTATGAACGAGCGGCACATGGTGGTCCCATCACAAAGAGGCTGGAAGTCTATTTCACGATCGTTCAAAACCTCTGCTCCTCTGTGGTGGAATGAACTTCCATCCTCCACAAGATCTGCTGATACCATCTCAACATTCAAGAACCAGCAGAAAACACATCTGTCCTGTGAGCACTTATCCAACCCACACTAAATTGCACTTACTATTGCATTTCTTCGGCGCTAGCACTTACACTACTCCAACCACCTTGAGAACATGGCAGTATAACACTGCAGATATTGTTAAACTTTATATAACAAATTGCTTGCTGTGTGCCTTATTTTGGGTAAAAGCGTCTGCTAAATGACTACATGTAAAAATATAACATTGTCTAATAAGACAATAAAACTTCAATCATACACCATAGCCAAAAATGTGAACATTTTGTTTAAATAACAAAACTTTTGAAGATTTTATTCACAAACCTCATTAAAATTTCACAAATCCAGTGATTTCTTCCTGTGAATCATGTATTCCTGTGAAGCACTCTTAGATATTCCACTGCAGTGTTTTTATCAGTCTGGATCAAAACTGTGTCTCTCTGACTCACAAATGTAGCTAGACCGTCAGACCGTGAGACTTAAAGAAGGAGATCGTGGTCATGTAAACTGGAAGCGATGAGTAGACTGCTGCTCTCGCTGAGTCCGCACGAGAGAGTGAGAGAGCAACTTAAATTGAAAGCACTTCAAGTGATGTATGTAACTAGCCACTTTTAACGTTATATTCACTGAACACTCTGTACAATTTGTTTGATTCAGTCTTTAATTAGAAAGTGTGATTTCTAATGCAAACATACAGTCCATGCTTTCTGCAAAACTGTGTGCAAGGATATTGTTTCCTTTTATTAATTCTGTGTGTAAACAAATTACTAAAACAGGATGACTAAAACCAGGAGAAGCTACTATCTACCATCTAAAACACAAAATCTGATTTTCACAAAGTAAAAGTTTTTGTGTGAAATTGAGAAAATGTATTAGAAAACTAAAGTAATTTTTAACAATTTTATGTAAGTAAATTAAGACAAACAGACAGAGAGACAGACGTACAGATAGATAATTCAATATAAGTCAATGGTATTTTTTTTCCACCCTTTTAAAATAAATTATCCACCAGGCAAAAAAATTAGTCAGATTGCTTAGAAAAGTTGAGTTGTATGCTGAAGTTTAATACTTGGGGTAAGGTTTTTTTTTAGTCCCTAATCCAAGTGTGAATACTTATCTTCCACAAACATTTAATAAAAGCATCTTTTGATGCAGCAGAGAAAGGATGTACCCTTACAATTATTTTCAAAAGAAAAACATTTTCTTCCATTTTTAACTTACAAGTTGGGGAATGACATTCCTTCGCCCAAAAACACATCTCCTATGGGGTGAGATGTTGAAATAGGGGGTGACTCAAAGACATCATCTGCCATGGAATAAAACTCATCATGGACATCCACCTGTGAAAGATAGAGGATCCAAAGGAGTGCTTATAAAATGCATGCATTAAAATGATGCCATTTTCTGTGTACGCATACACTAAAAATGTATTTAAATGTTTAAATAATTGTTTATATATTCTTTGAAATTCATGAATACTTGACAAAAGAGAGACTCCAGTCTGCTCAAATATTCAAATAGATATAGTGCTCTTTGGTAGGGAAAAAACACAAACCACATTTATCCTTTATTACGGTTGACAGTTTTTAAATTGTTTCTAATATGAAATAGCCAACTTAACAAAGGCAATTTTAATGAAGAACTGAAGAGTGCCTTGGAACCTACTCCTTGATGATGATTTGTATGAATAATTGGTTAAAGTTTGTATATTTGACTAACACCTTTTTTCATTTAGCATGTTATCATCAACAAAAATGTGTGTTAAAACATGTTAAAAATAACATTGTCATGAATGTAAATGCACAGCTTCGATAATTGCCTTTGTTTTTCTAGCGGTTTTATACCGTTATAGTGCAAGTTTGAATTGGGGAATTTAAAAAAAATCCATCCAAAATCCATTCCTGCGGCTTTGTTTAGCAGTTTCCATTTTATCCAAAGGAACTTGTGCAACAGGGCACTTAGTTACTACCCAGTTACCCTGGAGCAGCCTGGTGTTAAGTGTTTAAGGCTTGCCAGTTCATGGTTTGCTCTTACTGGAGTTTGAACCTAGAATCTTTGGATAATAAGCAGACCACTACCATACTGACACATTTACTGCCAACATCCATTGGAAGACTAACAAGCCACAAAACAAATGCACACTCACTTTGCTAAAAAAAACTGAATCAGAGGTGTCTGCCGTATCTACAGTGTCTTCTTCAAGCCAGCTGTGCTGAGCAAAACTCCTCCTCTGATATCCACGTCCAAACGGAGCACCCTGTAGACCCTGTCGACCCTACAGGACCATATTACACAACCTTACTTACTGCAAGAGGAGATCATAATACAAAAACTACAAAAAGAACTGAGCACATAAAGAGGAGTAAAAATAAATCTAATAAAACGCACACCTTGAGCAGGTTGGAGGCAGCACGAAGGCTCATCTGAGCAACAGATTCTCTTTTTCTCCTTGGTAAAAAAGTGTAGCCGGAGTGCTGGCTTGTAAATGAGCAAAAAGAGGTTCCACCTGGTGTCAAAGGAGCCTGAGTTGTATGGGCCGTCCTCTGTCCCTCGGACTCTTCATAACGGAACTGCCGTCCACGAGCCAAAGGATCCACAATCTGAAGAGCAACAGAAAAAATCTATCAGTACTGGTCTGTCTGCCCAATATAAAGGATCAAAACGGTGAAGGAATAAAAATAGCATAAATAAGAAAGTATACCAGTTTCATTTGAGGACCAGGATGTTGACAACTGTGCCATACAGATTGCAAATTAAGTGGGAAGAGATTTTTGATGTACCGATTCCATGGTACAGGGTGAGTTGATATATATATAAAACAACGCAAGATTCGAGACTTCAGGCTTTTCAGCTAAAATGATTATATAGAATTCTTGCCACCAACAAAATGTTGAATATTTGCGGCATAAAATATTAAATTAGGCTCTGCAGATTTTGTTGCGAAGATACAGAATCAATAGACCATTTATTCTGGTATTGCCCTCAGGTAGCCCGTTTCTGCTATCAGGTTCAGGAATGGCTGAAAATGCATAGCACTGATCTAAAATTGACCCTTTTTTTTCTTTAGTTCATTGTCTTGGTTGTCGGTGCATTAGGGTGTTTTTTTTTGGCCTGGTGGTAGATCGGTCAACATGCCCTTGAGCAGGACATTGACCCTGGATGCTTCCGTGTGTCGCTCTGAATGGGAATATTGTTGGATGACTGGTGTGATGTGGTTGTAGAGCGGCTTCACTGCAAGTATATTGTATGTTTCGAACATTCAATAAATATGCTCACAGTAACCTAGTTTCCATCCACTTTTCACACAGTTTTTTTCCCCCGTCTTCTGCCTGTTATCATTCAATGGCCTTTTATTGATAAAAATGTAATGATAAAAAAAAACTGTCGCATACATTTTGGTATATCGCAAAAGAAATCTGCCCTTAAGCCGTTTCCATACAAAAATGTGTGTATATAGCTAATTGTATACCTTTCGCCTCCCGGGTGTGCCTAATCCCCCCCCCCCCCCAAATGGGGAGAGTATTGAGACAATTCATTGAAATTAGCCAGCTTACTGTCATTTTAATTTAACAAACAAATAAAATTAGAAGACGAGGAATTGCAATCAAAAGGGAGCTGTTACCTTTCTGATAGGACTGTAATGTTGGTACAGATGCTGTGTCTATTGCAGGTTGCTATCGTTTCTGACCCGAAAGCGAATTGTCATGGCCCTTTTCAAACTGGCAACCTGCACCAAGTCGTGGGGGAAACTGTTGGTCTTAGTATAAGAACCATCCATCAATGTGTATATGCTGTGTGCCCAGCTATTAAAGAAAAATTGATGCGGTGTAATATCTGGGTTTACAAATGATACATTCATGATATTCAATAGGCTATTTTGAATGATCATATATTCTTATTATCATATTATGCAGAGCTACACTCCCACCAGAAGCCTGCAGTCGGCAAATGAGCGGCGCCTTGTTGTACCAAAACAAAGAGGCACCAAAACACTTTTCCGGACTTTCAGTTTTATCATACCACGTTGGTGGAATGACCTCCCCAACTCAATCCGTGAAGCTGACTCACTCTCTATCTTCAAAAAAAAAAAAATTCTTTCTAAATGTATTAACAATTCTTGTTGCACTTAAATCGGTTTTGTATACTATTGTGATGATAGTGAAACTTTGTAGCATGGCACTTTTCGTACCACTGTCTCCTTAAGATGATTCGCTTATGTTTTTCCTCTTTTGTAAGTCGCTTTGGATAAAAGCGTCTGCCAAATGAATAAATGTAAATGTAAATGTAATCTAAAGCATTGCCATCACAACTCCATTATGTCCCGCATATTTGTCCAGCAACTTTTAACGACCAACTGAACTTCTACATTTAATCACATTGCAATCGTCATAATGACATTTACATTTTCTGAAGAAGCTCTGCGATCGGAGGTAAAGAGGGTTATATTATAAATATTTAAAAGTGTTAAAATGTACAAAAGCTAGTTTTCTGAAAGTGAACTCAGCATTGTAAAAATAGATCTGATAGTTAAGTCTTGAAAAAAAATAGATTATAGTCTTGAAAAAAAGTTTAGAACATTCTGAAAATGTTATTCAGCCGACAGAACAGGGTAAGGTTCATTTAAGTTTGTTTTAAAGAAAAGGCAAGTAAACTTAACACAAAAAAAAAAGAAATGTCCTCTCAATTTCAACTGCTTTTATTTTCAACAAACTTAACATGTGTAAATATTTCAACAACTAAGACATACAGTAAACTGAACAAGTTTCACAGACATGTGACTAACAGAAATTGAATAATCCCTGAACAAAAGTAACAGTCAGTATCTGGTGTGGCCACCAGCTGCATTAAGTACTGCAGTGTATCTCCTCCTTATGGACTGCACCAGATTTGCCAGTTCTTGCTGCGAGATGTTACCCCACTCTTTGACCAATGCACTTGCAAGTTCCCGAACATTTCTGGGGGAATGGCCCTAGGCCTCACCCTCCCATCCAACAGGTCCCAGACGTGTTCAATGAGATTGAGATCCGGGCTCTTTGCTAGCTATGGCAGAACACTAACATTCCTGTCTTGCAGGAAATCATGCATAGAACGATCAGTATGGCTGGTGGCATTGTCATGCTGGAGGGTCATATCAGAGTGAGCCTGCAGGACGGGTACCACATAAGGAAGGCCACAGAGCATTGAGATTTCCTGCAATGACAACAAGCTCAGTCTGATGATGCTGTGACTCCCCACCGCAGACCATGACAGGCCATCCACCTCCAAATCGATCCCGCTCCTGAATACAGGCCCCGGTGTAACACGCATTCCTTCGATGATAAACACGAGTCCGACCATCACCCCTGGTGAGACAAAACCACGACTAGTCAGTGAAGAGCACTTTTTGCCAGTCCTGTCTGTCCCAGCAAAGGTGGGTTTGTGCCCATAGGTGACGTTGTTGCCGGTGACCTCTGGTAAGGACCTGCCTAGCAAAAGGCCTACAAGCCCTCAGTCCAGCCTCTCTCAGCCTATTGCAGACAGTCTGAGCACTGATAGAGGAATTGTGCATTCCTGGTCTAACTCAGGCAGTTGTTGTTGCCATCCTATACATGTCCCACAGGTGTGATATTCAGATGTACTGATCCAGTGCAGCATGCATAAGGCACGTTCACGCAGATGAGCAGGGACCCTGGGCATCTTTCCTTTGGTGTTTTTCAGAGTCAGAAGTAAGGTCTCTTTAGTGTCCTAAGTTTTTATAACTGTGACCTTAATTGCCTACTGTCTGTAAGATGTTAGTGTCTTAAAGACCATTCCACAGGTGCATGTTCATTAAATGTTTATGGTTAATTGAACAAGCATGGAAAGAATTGTTTAAACCTTTCACTATAAAGATCTGTAAAGTTATTTTAATTTTTAGTGTCCTGAAAAAGGGATTTTTCTTTTTTTGCTGAGTTTATATAGGCCTAACAACGTTAGTTTTTCATTTGGTAATTTATTTATTTATTTAATTTAATGCTTTATTTGTTTGGTAATTTATTTTATTTAATACAGGAAATTATTCCAGCATTTTTTTAAAAGTAATCAAAACAATAATTATATAGAATTGGGCTATATGTTAGTGTTCCAAAAAAAGCACACTGATGCTTTTCTCCTAATATTGTGTATTTATTTTTAATTTAAAACATCTATGTGCACAGAAATTATATGTTTTTTGTATTGTGGGCTAATTCCATGACTGCCGTCTATTATTTTGAATGGTGTTGAATAGAAATTTTAATAAATAAATGGCTGTATGGCTACCGCAATTAAATTAATCGCAAAGAATGGCTATTCATTTGTTCTCCATGCATACAAGATATTTGTGTTGGCACTCCTGGAAGTGTCATGACGCAGATGTGTTTGCAGCATCGGATCTGTGCAGATACACTGTTAAACCAATCCATAACAGTGCGAGTAATGCTTCACGTACAATAAATTGGCTTTTGAAGATGTATACCTTGTCATCATGATCAACACATGCTAATGATTGGATTAATTCTGTCATGTGACACTACATGTTTGCGTGCCAATTTTCTTGACAAAAAGTGTTTCCAAACCAGTTTTTCACAACATTACAATTATCAACATAGAATTTATGCGCTAGAGTTAAATGGAAAAATATTTTAGTGATAATTTGAGATTCCATGAGCTATATCGGTAAACTATTTGATGTGCTACACCTTTTTTTGCCAAAAAACCTTGGATGGAAACGTAGTTAGTGAGGGTACAAAAAAAATGCTCTTAAATGTATTTTAACTGCCAAAGTGCAATTCATATTCAAGGGGTCTGCATGTAAATAAAAAAAGGAATGGATGATTTTGGCATACAATCTTGTTCAGCATCAACTGGACAGATATAGCCAAATGTAAAGAGCTCTCAACAGTAATAGTTAATAGGTGTCAATATAAATATAAGATAGTCATAGTGATTACTAGAGGAAAGCAGCTAAAGGGATCGTTCACCCCGAAAATATAAATGAAAGCAAAAGGAGATGCTGAATGTGGCTTTGCCACAAAATTAGTGAATAGAATCACCTCAAAATTAGCAACTAATCTACATAATCAGTTAACACTCATTAAAATAAATAAATAAATAAATGCAAATCATAATGACCAGCAGGTAAAGAGCTAACAATTACTAACTAATCAAACAAACTTCCAGCACTCACAAAAAAATTACAATATCTCATACCAAGTAATCACCTTAAATTAAACTTGTCAGCTGGGATGTCACAGTCTCCATTTAGAGCAGTGAAGAGAACTACAATATTGCTGACATCCTCTAACCCCATGCATTATTTCATAACCCCACCTCTTCCTATCCCTTTATCTGTCTATCTGTCTGTCTGTCTGTCCATCCATCCATTTCTCTCTACTTGAACCTTTGTGTTTAAACTTATAATTACGGTCTACATTATTAAAAGTGCAATGTTTGGACTGAATATAGGTTCCCTTTCAAGTCGGTTACTTCTTTGCTGCATCAGTAGCTGAGGCTAAGGGAAACTCCTCCCAGGAGTGACAATCTCTGAAGCCCTTCAGAATCACACCCATCTATTGGTAGATGACGCTTGATGCTCCACCCCATGCGTCATCTCAGACATACAAACCAGAAAACACAGCACCATTTCATAAATTTTTCTCTTTGTGGTCACAAATTCATCTCTTGCGCTCTGTACACCCGAATCTTTTCTTCGTTGTTGAAACAGCACACCTTAACAGCAAGTGGATTATTTCTACCTCCCTGCTTGTGCAGAAATATAAAAGCACATAGAAATATCGAACGGGCACAAGATTATGATGAAGGGGTTCTATATCGCTTAAGTTCATCCCTGTAAGGCACGCAGCGCTCGTGGAGATTGTGTTCATTGCGAGCGTATGACACTCAAAGTGCTTCGCCCTTGGCTTGCATTCTGGAAAAGTTGACGTCAGTCCCCTCTCTTCCCTATATCTAGCGAGGACGGGATATAGAGCACAGAGAATTGAGGATCATTTGTTGCCAGCTTGAGCCTGTCTGTCTTCTTCATAAGTGGCTTTGCGGCTCGCTCCAGCAATGCTATCGTTCATGTTCGCAGATTATGTCAGGGATTGTTGCTGGACTTTCATTAGAGAGACATCCACCTGGGATTTAGGACTTGAATCTGTTTACGGGTTCCCTGTTCAGGCCACTTGATGCAGTGTGCTTGCGTGTACTCTCTCTAATGACCTTGCTACTAATTGCCTTGACTTCAATCAAATGTGTCAGGGATCTTTAGGCCCTGCCAATCTAAGATTCTTGTTTAGAATTTGGACCTGGACTTTCACAAGCCGTTCTCAAGCCTGGGGAGGGTTACGCGCCCAAGGTTTTGGCCTCTCCCTTCAGATTTCAGGTGGTAGACATACATGCACACATGCATGTAGACATACATGCTCCTACTCCATTTGAATCAGATGAGGTAAAGTCGGTCAAAACAATGAAAGTATGATGAACAGTACACAACAGACAAAATATGGTGAGCTGTTATATATATATATATATATGTATATATATATATATTATGTATTGTATGCATTTATTGTGCATATCCTTAGTCATTATTCAAATTGTGTCAAGGGTATTAGCACAAATTTATTTCTGAATGGGATTTTAGGTTGAGGAGAGTTATTTTACAAAAATGGTGATGGGGACACATGTCCTGAAACGTTGAAAACCCCTAATATAGAGCCTTCTGAAATCAACACTGAATTTTCTACTTCAAAGAATAATAGAAAGTCTGTTTGCTGTAACCACAAAATATCTGTAATATTCCTATATAAATGTTTGGGATTATGTGTGTGCATCATACCTTTGGCAATCTGGGGGCCACAGGTGACTCTGGGTCATAGTTCATACTGGCTGCCTCATTCTGCTCGCAATACTGGGGCTTCAGCTTGCCGTACCTTTGACTGCAGTGCCGGAGACTTTTCCTGTGCCATTCCTGCTGCTTAGATTCACAACCATTGCCAACTCCAAACCACTGAGCTGTACCCCTGTTTTTACAAAGCAACAGACTGTAATATACTGTAAATTATCTTATACAAGCACAACTGTGAAAGGGGTTAGATGCTATATTGGAAAGAAACTGACTTTAGGAGTCATGTACTGTTAATGAAATGCCATTCTTTTTCTGAAACTTCTTTAGTTGTTCTTATCACAATTTGCCAGGTCATAACATGATTTTCTCACTGATGCAAAACTTTCACTACAGTCATACATTTCCTCTTGAGATCAATAAAGAACATTTATTCATTAATTTATTTCTCTATCCATTCACTCCTCCATTTATCTGTGACAGGCACGCTTACCTGCGTATGCTCTGAGAAAGAGAAGTCTGTCTCCTGAACACTGTTCTACTGTCCACTGCAGATGGACTGTTGTCTGACAACCCATCAATCGACTGCTGTAAATGCACACTCTTCTTAAAGGACAGCTGCGTGGGCTATAAATCACACATCAACACAAATAATTTTTCAAGTTTTGTTAAAGCAAACTAGCATTCATGAACAAAAAAAAGGGCAGCTCTGAGCCATTTTTGCAACGACAGAAATAAACGCAGTTAGAATCACATAATATTAGGTAGAGCATTGCTTGGAACCTTATAGTGAACTTATTGTAATGTAATATGAAGCACTTAAATTATAATCTTAATATATTGTGCACAGTGACAAGTGAACTGAAAAATAGAGCATGTCTGCCCATGGAGGAGCCAAGAAATTACTCTAAATAAATAAGCTGTTCCCTCAAATGTGATTATCAAAAACAGTGCGAGACGAGGTGCAACTCGTCCATGAAAGTATGTGTGCATCCTTTAGATCTATTGACGAAAATCAGCCCGAGGGCAGATGCGCGGTAAGATCTGTTTCTGAGATACTGCTTTGAATGGGCAAATCTATTACAAATCTGTTATATAAATAACAGAAATACAGTATATTATGTACAGTGCAATATATGTAATGGCAGAAGTGGATATTTTGGATAATATAAATAGACTTAACTGTGTATTGCACATAATTATTGCTCAATGGGGCAATTTAACTGTTCATGAGATGGATAACCTGAGGGAAAAAAACTGTTCTTGTACCCGACTGTTCTGGTGCTCAGAGCTCTGAAGCGATGGCCAGAAGGCAACAGTTAAGGTAGTGGGATTTTACCAGCCTTTTCCTCCCTCTAGAAGTGTATAGTTCTTTGAGGGGGGGCAGGGGGGCAATCAATAATCCTCTCAGCAGTTTGAACATATTTGTGTCTCGTGAAGGCATCACAAATGCTTTTCTCTTTTTGTAAGAATCTTTGCGTTTCATCCAGGCAAACTCTGGCAGGGAATGAGCAGAGTGTGAATGTGTGCGGGTCTCTTTCAACAAGCACTTTCTCTTTTGTTTGAGAACATTGGTTGTGTGAACAACACACAGAAACACATTTGTGTATCATCCGAGCGATTTACAGCAGGGAATGAGCAGAGTTCGAATGTGTGCATCTCAATATTTGCAACTAGCACATTTCTGATTTTTATGAAAACAGTTTATGTGAACACAATATACGGAAACACCAGTGTGAAGCCTCCCGGCGAATACCAGTGGGGAGGGGAAGTGAACAGCGTGTAAATATGCGTGTGTCAAGCACTTTCTCTATTGTGCGAGAAGATTGTTTAAGTGAAAATCATCACACAGAAACAACACATCTCACAGTGAACTCCGTCGAGGAGGGGGAAGTTGTGGCAGTGGTTGCTCAGCGGTTGACCAGAAGGTAGGGGGTTCAAGCCCCAGCACAGCCAAGATGCCACTGTTGGGCCCTTGACCCCCATCTGCTCCAGGGGTGTTGTATTATGGCCGACGCAGCGCTCTGACCCCAGCTTAGCTGGGATATTCGAAAAAATATTTCTAACATTTCACTGTATATGTTAAAAATGTATAAAGTGTGACAAAAAATAAAGGCTGCTGCTTCTTCTTCCAAGTGAACAGTATGTAAATGTGTGCATGTTGAGAACGTGCAGCATGAGCAGATGCAACCAGTACTTTGTCTGTTGTGTGAGAAAATCATTATACAGAAACATGCATGCATTCTTCCAGTGAACTCTGGTGAGATGGGGAAGTGAAAAGCATGTAAATGTGTGTGCGTGTCGAGCACGTGCAGCACGCAGCAAACAGCGCTTTCTCTACTGTGTGATAACAATGTTTATGTGAACACAATACAAAGGAACACACTCGTCTACCATCCCGGCTTACCTGGTGGGGATGAGTAATGTGTGAATGTGTGCGCCTCGACAGGGAGCGCATTTCCGTTTTGTGTGTGTGTGTGTGTGTGTGTGTAAACAACGCACAGAAACACATTTGTCTATCCCGAATACTTGGCGAGGATACGCAGCATATGAATGTGGCGTCTTGAAGCGAGACCAAAGTCAGCCGAGAGCAGCTCGGCTGACTTTGGCGGAGCTGGAGTAGCAGGGACGGGATCTTTCGCCAGGCACTAATCTGAAATGGAGCAGTGAATCATCCTATTGATTCACTGGTGACTTTGTGACCCGCAGTGCCATCTTGAGGCAAACACAACATTTCATGGCTGGTTTTCAACTGCGGTCCTCTGACTCAAGGCCAATGCTTAATCAGGGGATTTAACACGAAAGCCGGATCTCCAGGAAGAATGCTGCTGCCCTTGCATACTACACTGTCGAGTATGCTGTGTGGGAAGATTGAGGGGCTAGTGGGGCTTGCACCAGTGTGAGATCCTCCTTGGGTTCTTCCATCTCTACCTCGCAGCCCCACTGTGCTTACTCGAGACTTAACACAGAGGCAGAATTGTCCCTCAGAACGAATGTGGATCATCTTGAGCCTCATGTCCTTACAGTGAGGGCAGTCTGTACCCATGAGAGCTGCTTCAGCACGGATGTGGCCCAGGTAGCAAACGCAGCTCTCATGTTGGTCTGACGGAGCAATATGCCGCTCACAGGAACACTTGAGATATGACATCTTTAAAAAGACAGGTACACACAAGCGATTTAAGTGTTTTACACTTGGATGGAATATTATATACAAAGATCAGCCACAACATTAAAACCACCTGCCTAATATTGTGTAGGTCCCCCTCAGGTCACCAAAAGAGCTCTGACCCCTTGAGGCTCCACAAGACCTATGAAGGTGTCCTGTGGTATCTGGCACCAAGAGGTTAGCAGTAGGTCTTTTAAGTCCTGTAAGTTGCGGAGTGAGGCCTCCATGGATCGGACTTGTTGGTCCAGGACATCCCATAGATGCTCAATCGGATTGAGATCTGGGGAATTGATGCCAAGTCAACACCTTGAACTGTTTGTCATGCTCCTAAATCCATTCCTGAACAATTTTTGCAGTGGCAGGGTACATTATCCTGCTCAAGGAGGCCACTGCCATCAGGGAACATTGTTGCTATGAAGGGGTGTATGTGGTCTGCAACAATCTTTATGTAGGTGGTACGTGGTAGGTGGTTCCAAGCAGCTTGGAAAATTCCTGCTAATACGCACCCAAAGGGGTGGGGTTCAAACACCATTGCCAATCATAAGATCGGTGTTATGACACAAGGGCTTCAACTAGGTAGACGGAGAAGGAATTCCCCAAAGCATTTCACCGCATTGTCGAGTGAACTGAATCAATAGGAAACATAAATACATTTTACTGCCTGGTGTCATTTGGCAGTTATAGTGTGATGTAAATTGCAGTGGGCAATTTTTTTTGAATGAAGCACGATATGTAATGAGCCAAATTAACATGGGAAAAGAGGCTTGTTTGCACATTAAGGAATGGCAATAACTTCATTTAAATAAAAAAAAAATGCAGATTGTGGCTGCTTAAACTAGATAGCAGGTGGATAGTGAATAAGACCCAGGTTTTGGCGCTTAAATACCACGCGCAAAAGTGGCACAACAGGTTAGTGAATTCACCCCTTAAGTGTTTTTAATTACAAAGCAGATAATAAGAAATTAGGCTGCAAAAAATTATTGGCATTGAATCTTTTGAAGAAATTCAAAAGTAGATTATTTCATTGATCATTAGAATGAGTTTCCACTTTGTTGCATGTCATACCACAGTTAATAATAATAATAATAATAATAATAATAATAATAATAATAAATTTTGACCATACCCCCCCCCGCCCCCCCAACACTGCCCACCCTAAAGATCAAAATGCCCTCCCGAATATCACAGTTAATTTAATAACAAACAAAACCTACCGAAAATATGCTTATGACTAGTTTTGTTAAAAACAATTTTATACAATTTAAATATGCAAACATTTTAAATTGAGAGATGTAAAGAATTTTACTATTATGGGTACAGTCGTATGCAAAAGTTTAGGCATCCCTGACAATTTCCATGATTTTCATTTATAAATAATTGGGTGTTTGGATCAGCAATTTCATTAAGATCTATCAAATAACTGAAGGACACAGTAATATTTTGGTAGTGAAATGAGGTTCATTGGATTAACAGATGACCTGAACATTATAGTTTAGGGGAAGGCTACAAAAAGCTATCACAGAGGTTTAAGCTGTCAGTGTCCACTGTAAGGAACATAATGAGGAAATAGAAGACCACAGGCACAGTTCTTGTTAAGGCCAGAAGTGGCAGGCCAAGTAAAATATCGGAGGCAAAGGCGAAGGATGGTGAGAACGGTCAAAAAGAGCCCACTTTTGCACAAGGAGAAGCTGTATGGGAGAATGATGCGGAAGAAGCCTTTTCTGCACACACGCCACAAACAGAGTCGCTTGAGGTATGCAAACACATACATTTGGACATTTGGACAAGCCAGCTTCATTTTGGAAGAAGGTGCTGCGGACTAATGAAACAAATATTTTATTTGGTCATAACAAGGGGCATTATGCATGGCGGCAAAAGAACACAGCGTTCCAAGACAAACACTTGCTACCCACAGTAAAATTTGGTGGAGGTTCCATCATGCTGTGGGGCTGTGTGGCCAGTGCCAGTACTGGGAATCTTGTTAAAGTTGAGCGTCACATGGATTCCACTCAATATCAGCAGATACTTGAGAATAATGTAGAGGAATCAGTCACAAAGTTGAAGTTACACCGGGGCTGGATATTTCAACAAGACAACAACCCAAAACTCTGCTCAAAATCTACTCTGGCATTTATGCAGAGGAACAAGTACAATGTTCTGGAATGGCCATCCCGTTCCCCAGACCTGAATATCATTGCAAATCTGAGGGGTGATTTGAAGCGGGCTGTCCATGCTCGGCAACCATCAAACCTAACTGAACTGGAGATGTTTTGCAAGGAGGAATGGTCCAAAATACCTTCATCCAGAATCCAGACACTCATTACAGGCTATAGGAAGCGTCTAGAGGCTGTTATTTCTGCTAAAGGAGACTCAACTAAATATTGATTTGATATTTATGTTGGGGTGCCCAAATTTATGCACCTGTCTAATTTCATTTTGATGCATATTGCACATTTTCTGTTCATCCAATAAACCTCATTTCACTACCGAAATATTACAGTGTCATCCAATTATTTATAAATGAAAATGATGGAAATTGTCAGGGATGGCTAAACTTTTGCATATGATTGTAGCTCAGCGAGTATTGACGCTTACTACCACCCCTGGAGTCATGAGTTCTAATCCAGGGTGTGCTGAGTGTCTTCAGCCAGGTCTCCTACGCAAACAAATTTGTCCGGTTGCTTGGAAGGGTAGAGTCACATGGGGCAACCTCCTCATAGTCACGATTAGTGGTTCTCGCTCTCAATGGGACGTATGGTATGTTGTGCGTGGATCGCAGAGGTCATGCAATTAAATGCGTCAGCTCTGCAATAGTTTCACTGTCGGGTTTTGTGGATGACAGTCTGCAAATTCTAGTTGCTTCTTGGTTTCATTTAAAATGTCTCCGTGTGGCTGATACAATAGTCTCGTTCCCACAGCAGTAGAAAACATGGCAACTAGTTTTGAGAATTTAGAGAAAGTCTGTCTGCTGTTTGGGGCAAGTTTTAGTCGTGGCCTTTCTAACAACAAAAACTGACAAGTTTGTGATGCAAGTTTGTGTACACTGCTGGAATGAAACTAAGCAACAATGGATTCCGAATGAACAAGCAAAAATGTAAGTATAGAATTAACTAGAATCATCAAGTATCAAAATTGAGATGAAATCTCAAATAATGATCAATAATCATTTAAATATCAACTTAAATTAGAAGTTTTTACAATTGGAGTCAGCTTTAGTCTAAACTAAACCAAATAATTTAAGATGCTACACCCAAATGTGCCAGAAAAGCTTCACCAGTCTACTCGATTCGGTCCTTGGACCAGTGGGGTGGCCCTCAAAGGCTCATACCTTTTTGCCTTGCTCAGTGTTTGGAATGGCAATCATCAGACTAGGCGGCTTCTTGCTCTTCAGTCTGCTTTTTGATTGGTCATTGTTGCTGATTGAGGCCTCTTCTTCCTCAGATGACATCCTAGTTAATGTTCAGATCTTAAAAAACAAAAAACAAAGAGTGGGTAAATGATTGTACCCAATTAAACAATCCAAAATGGTTGGAAAAAATGACACTCAAATCACTTTTTGAAAAGCCCTTCAACAACTGTTGGAGCAAAACATGAGCATTCAAATTTATAAAAGGCTTAAAAAAACAAAACATACTGACACTGAAGATGTGGCCTGGCAAGTTGTGTTTATCTGTGGGTGACCAGAGTTCAAATCAGGCAATTCAAAAATCAGGTAATATCCTGATCCCACCCCTTATCCTTATTATTTCCTGTAACTTCTACATTGTCAAAATCACAACAAATTAAAAAGCAAAAATCCCATAAAAAAAACAAACTGGCAACTGTGCAAATGGATAGTCAGATGGAAAGTCATTTACACTAATTTATTATACTAGCTATGATATAAAACATTTGGTTTAGCCTTAACAGCCCTAAATAGATGCATTTCCAGGCCAAATCAGGCCAAACAGTTCTGAGCATGGAGAGTAAGTGTTCCAGTAGCATTTCCACTTGAACACGGTTCAGTAAGGTACAATAACAAACTGTTCGTAGCCCGGATTTCTCAGCATGGTTAGCTTCCAAAGTTTACCGTTTTGGTGCCACACTAGCAGATCTCTTCAGCCGGAGGTATAGCACACTTGCCGATTAAGAATGGTGGAGGGGTGACAGACATACCAACTGTCTGCGTGAGCATAATTAACTGTAATAGAGGGATTTAGGAAACAATCAAGAGTAAATTTACCTTGTGAAAGTGTATTATTGTGAATTTATCCCCTTGAGGCTTGCCGTGGGATATGCATGTCCATATGCAGCCTTCAGTGAGTGTACAAATTAGGTTCAATAAAAATACTGTTGTGCCTCCACTGGTTTAATTAGTCATTTTAGTGCAGGAGAAAAACACAGGAAATTCGCTTGGTGAGAGAATCACTATGGATTACAATCAGCGTTTGTGATGATATGCAGCGGAGTGCGATGAAAATATTAAGATCAGCGTGACTGCTTGTTGGTTCTTCAGTAAAAGAAGCACATTGGTCAATTGAAGAGAACACAAGAGACCACCACAGTGACAGAAATAATCTTCCATCAAGTTAGATGGGACTTTTATCCCATTGCTGGAAACATTAACTCAGCAGGGAGTTCCGACAGTCAAGGGATTATCGAACTCCCGCTGGCAGAAGCTATTGCACACTCTGTCTCTCTTCTTCTGGCCGGCAATTATTTAAAATGAAGCTCAAACCTGTAAAATCACTGGAAATATCGGCTAGTGTGAAACTGGCTTAATGCGCCCAATGTTTTTATTGCTGACCACAACATCATTACTCATTTTTAACGTGTTTTAGAAGGGTTATAAAGATGTTTGTGACTGATCACAGTTTAAAAAAATTAAAGCTGTACTTCAGGACATAGCCATACCCTAAGAGGTGAGTGAAAACAACATTTTTAAAAAGGAGAAACAATGCCATTTAACCACCATTAATTACATATTTAGAGATCATCCAGCTATTTCAGTGACTTTCTGAATTTGCCAGAGTAAACAACCCAGACTCCACCCATACAGAGGAAAGGCTTTAAAATGTCATTACAAATAAAACATTTAATGCATACACTGCCTGTCACTTATGAGGTCCATAGTGGAACAGATCGAGAAATCAGGAAGAAATTTAAGGAAATTGGACACCCCTCACGTCTGTGAAAATCCATTCTGTAGGGGTGGCTGAGGGAAGACAACTGATCAAAAAGCAGCTTTGTGCTTTCTCTTTACCTTTGAGCAAAAATATCAATGCAGTGTGGGAGAAGTGCAGAAGGGCTGCTTGGTCTGCAAGCATTATACAATACTGGAGCTTCCCCAGATCTACAGAGCTCTCTATAATGGAGTTTTTGAAAGCTGTGAAGAGAAGCAGGAAAATAAATCTCCCACACACTCAGAAAAACAAATTTATTTTGATTTCTGATATATAATATACTCTGCATGCATTCCAAAATAATGCATCACACTGGAGAGCTAATGTGAGTTTTAGGGGGTTTTCATACTGGGCACATTTGCAACAGTGTTTCACTGTTTCACTGTTTTTTGGCCATGGCACAAAATGACCAGCTAACATCATTTCACTAATCATATCAGCAGCACCTGGGAAAGTGTGAACGAGTACTAGTCAGGTGAAATCACTCTATCATTCTGATTGGATTATAAGAGTGTCGAGAGTTATAAGGGTGACGGTCATGTTGTAGTGGTGTCCGAATTCATACCCTGCATCTCATTCCCTACATTTGTTCACTCATTCTTTCCCACAATGCAATCCGATTTTGAGGGTACATACGATGTACACTCTCCGACCCCAGTTTCCCATAATCCAACGCGGAGACGCCGGCAGAGTGCAAAAAATTAAAATAAAATGGCGGACGCAAACTTTACAAAAGTAACTATTTTATTAATACAAATAAATCTGTATTAAGATATAAGTAAAATTATACATACTGATGGATTAATTTATAATTGGACACTAACTCTGCTTAAATGCAATTTTTGACTCTAAACTAGCAAGGGAATTTTTTACGGTCAAGATTTCACGCAGCAAATGATCATTTGTTGGATTGTTCACATATATTATTTAATCACATGTAACTACTGTATACGCATACGCCTTAGAAAATAATGTACTGAAGATTTTCTATTGTTTTAGGCATGGATGAAGACGTAATGTGTCTCATAGATGGCCAATGGGCATCTCTTCTCTGGGCACAGGAACGTAGCCCAGCTTATAGATTACTTATATTACCCAGTTTATAGATTACTTTTCCTCAGAAATTAGTAGAGTTCAGTTTCATTTGATATGTGTAATTAGTAACATTTAAATCATTACATTGCATGCACTACAGAACTGTACTGAAAGAGATGGGGTTGCTTGGTGTGGTAACCCCTGCCAAAGCTGCAAAAAAGTGAGAAAAATTGAAGAACCTACAAGGTAAATTAATTTTAATAATATATACAGTTCTGCTTGTAAATTTACACCATTTGCATCATCTGCAAGATGTTTTTTTTAATGATGCATAAAAGTAGCCTTTTTTAGTACAGCATTAATGTAGATATATGATATTACAGATATGTACATACATTTCACAAATTCAGATCATATCTAAATTTACAAAATCCGTTTAAAAGCCCTTGGTTCTTAATATCATATTTCCTCCTTCAGAGTCAATGACTGTGGCCTTTTGTGATGTTTGTGCATAGCACTTCACGTTTGATCTCTCAACCACAGTGGCTGATCCAGCTTTGCCACTCAGGACAATTGAGGGGCTCATACTCAACTATTTCAAAAGGCTACAAATGATCATTTATGCTTAAAGAGGCAAATAATAAGAGTTTTTAAAATATTTAATTATTTTTTTCTAATGGAGTGTACCTTCAATATCCGTTACACAGTAATGAATAAAAAATGATTTAAAATAAAAACTCATTTTAAAGAAAAACATACAAGGGTCAACTTTGAGCACAGCTATACAATATTTTTATTTAGAGTTGTTCAAAAGTCTTAGGCACATTAGGTGCTTCAAAAAAACATTTGTCTTAAGACAAGTTATTTTATTCTGCTTAGAGTTTTAATTGAAAATATCAATTTTAGACTATAGTAGTATTCTCACTACCATGCATTGAATTACAGAAATAGTTCACCCAAAAATGATAATCTTTAGTAATTCTCTTATCATTTCCTCACACTTTTGTCATCTCAAACACCTATGATTTTCTTCCACAGAATTCAAACAAAGATATTTTTATGTAAATATGACATCTGTTTGTTCACACAATGCAGGTGAATGGTGAATAAATCTTTTATCTCCAAAAAGGACATAAAGGCAGCATTAAGGTAATACATATGATTGTCTTCTGAAGCGATCCAATCTGTGTTGTGTGAGAACTGACCAAACTGTAACTCCTTTTCGCTATCCATCTTGACATCTGTAGTCTCCTAGCCAATCGTGATTTCAAGCTCAATTACACTTCATAGTGCTTAATGCATGCCAGAATGCTAGATGGTCCCAGGAAGTGTAATCAAACTTGAAATCTTGGAGACCTTAGCATGAAATCTAGGGCTAGGAGACTGCTTATGTCAATATTTATAGTGCCATTTTTTTGTTTGTTTGTTCTAATCAAAAATCTATTAGTCATACACATAACCTTTTTCCGCCTTTATGCCTAGCATTGTATGGAGATAAACAGATCATATATCTCAAATATTTTATTTGTGCTCCGTGGAAGAAAGTCATACAAGTTTGAGAACACTTAAGGGTGAGTAAATGAAGAGTAAATTATAATTATTGGATGAGCTACTGAATTACTTTATGCTCTCAGAGCCTTTTTATATGAAAATGTCATGTTTCTCTGTTAGATATATCATTCTCTTCCAAAACATTTTTAGGAGCAAAGGAAGCCACCCACCCTCCTCATGGACTACACCAGATTTGCCAGTTCTTGCTGTGAGATGTTACCCCACTCTTCCTTCAAGGCACTTGTAAGTTCCCAGACATTTCTGGGGGGACATGCCTTACAACAGGCCTACAAGCCCTCAGTCCAGCCACTCTCAGCCTTTTGCGGACAGTCTGAGCACTGATGGAGGGATTGTGCATTCCTTGTGTAAC
Organism: Moxostoma hubbsi; assembly: GCA_032164185.1. Taxonomy (NCBI): domain Eukaryota; kingdom Metazoa; phylum Chordata; class Actinopteri; order Cypriniformes; family Catostomidae; genus Moxostoma; species Moxostoma hubbsi. Next base: position 15,596,443 of record JAVLUX010000017.1, on the reverse strand, counting down.
TTGGACAGTTGTTGTTGCCATCCTGTACCTTTCCCACAGGTGTGATATTCGGATGCACCGATCCTGTGCAGGTGTTCTTACACGTGGTCTGCCACTGTGAGGATGATCAGCTGTCCTTCCTGTCTCCCTGTAGCACTGTCTTAGGCATCTCGCAGTATGGACATTGCCATTTATTGCCCTGGCCACATCTGCAGTCCTCTTGCCTCCATGCAGCATGCCTAAGGCACGTTCACGCAGATAAGCAGGGACCTTGGGCATCTTTCTTTTGGTGATTTTCAGAGTCAGTAGAAAGGCCTCTTTAGTGACCTAAGTTTTTTATAACTGTGACCTTAATTGCCTACTGTCTGTCTATAAGCTGTTAGCGTCTTAACGACCGTTCCACAGGTACATGTTCATTAAATGTTTATGGTTCATTGAAAAAGCATGTAAAACATTGTTTAAACACTTTACAATAAAGATCAGAAAAGATATTTGTATTTTTACAAAATACAGTGTCCTGAAAAAGGGAAATTTCTTTTAGTTAATAAAAAAAATAAAATAATATATACTAGAGTGTAAGGTAATGCGTGATGGTAAAATGTGTTAAATGTGTAAACCATTCTTCTGGGCATTACAAAAAGATATTTATATAAACATAAGATAGATAAATGATCTACTGACATCAGTGTATTAATAACATCATTTTTGTACACTATATTTTTTTAGTTTATCTAATGTAGACAAAATACTAACTGAAGTCTAAGTTTTTAAATATTCTATAAGAAATTTTCCAGGAGTTCAATGGATCTATTCTTCATTTATTTAGGTAACAGCTAAATATATATTGTCTTAATAAATTCTTACCGATGGGTGGCGTCGACGAGAGTACAATGCGCTCCTCAAAGTTGTTGATCTTTGTGTAATACGCCTTTTTTTCTCTAAAGAATATACAATTTTACAAAACCAGAAACAAAACCAACAAGACTGAGTGTATTTTTGCATCAAGTTTGTCTCCAGACTCGGATGGAGGACGAAAATATGTGCTTGTGCACTTGGGTTAGTTTTTGTTGGTAGTTTACTTTTCTACATTTTGTTTTAATAATAAGATATATAGTAGCGTATTCATTATTTTTATCTTTAATGGCATATAGAGTAAACAGTTATATTTTCTTTTTATGAAAAATTAAATATAAACATGAATTATTTTCTCTATCATTAATGTAATACACATAACAAATGAACAGTTTAACTTTAACAAGATTAACTGCATTGCGATTCATTTTTTATTAATGCAAAAATAAAACATGATAGTGTATGTACAGTGAAATATTTAATTGCATATTATAAAAGTGTATATATATAGAGCAAGGGCCAACACTGTAAATATTGACTCTTTGCATAAACCTTTGAAAAAACAGAACACAACTTCAAAACGTTAGCTAACTAATTGTTGCAATTGAATGCATGACAACAAATAAACACCATCACCAGGTGGCTGGCTAAAATTTATTTCTCACCAGTGGTCTGGCTGCATTTGCACTTAATGATGATGAAAAACTCCTGAGTGTGCACGTGCCTGTAACAACTAGCTAGTAGCTACAACTCTCTCCCTGCAGTCACATTCTCCCTTCCCTCTCTGTCCACAAGGGGGTGTCTAATTGAGCCATAACAGCTGCCTGAAGCACCGTTCACACTGTCAGCAGTTTTGTTGCTAAATTTCACTTGTCACTGTCAGCTGCACAAATGGCCACAGCTTTAGAAAATCTCAATCACAGATGAGATATTTTGCCGGTAAAAATAAGATATTATTCTTAATTAACTAGGAATCGTTTGTTTCGCCTCTTATAATAAACATTCTGCAGGGGAGTGTGTTTTTACATAAACTGCAGATGTACTTAATGCATCATAATATGAACAAGATGCACAATCTATTTATTTATGACACTTTTCCCTCTGGAGAGGAAAGTGTTATAAACTCCAGCAATGCTCAATCATATCAAATGAATAATCTTTCGGTGTAGCAATCAAACTCAAGAATAGTGTCAATTTCTGACACCGTTTTCCACACATAATTGTTTTATTATGTCAATGTATGTGGTTACAGACAAATGATATAGAACAGTGACAACAATGACAGCAACACTTCCTCCGTCCCTGGGGCAGATTATGACTAGCAAGGGCCCAGAGGCCAATTTTCTTTTAGGACCCCCCCCCCCCCCAATTATTTTTTTTTTTTAAAGTTGAGATATATGCAATCAATTTTAATTTAAGTCTCTTTTAATACCTGTTCTGTTATTTACAGTAAGATTAATTCAAGCAAACAGCACAGATATGGTAAAGAAACCACTCAACCGAAACACAGTCTCCGAAAAGCCACTGTTCTTAAAGACTAACTTTTTCATGTTTGTTATACATAATGTGCACTCAATACAAATACTACAAATTATGCATACAAAATGCATATATTTACAGAGGCCATTATAAATTATGAAATATTTTAACTTCAAACACTTTACATATTGATGAATTTAACAAATACAGTTGGCTCCTATAATATCTATGCAAGGGTTTGGTGAAATCCGGCAAAGAGTTCAGGCAGTTCTGGCTCAGGCTATCTATTTTTACCTCCACTGAATGATGGGGTGCGTTCCATTCAGAAGTGATCATCCCTACACCTTATTTCCTTCAAAGACTTTACCCTCCATTGTGAGAGCTTCAAAGGGCTAAAAGGTGTTGGGCTCAAAAATAGCGGTCATTTTGTCATTTTTGTGAACTTCTGTTTGGAACAATCCTACAGCTTGGCTACCATTATTATTCTTCCATCGAAAAGCCCTGTGAAGGCATCATTTAAGCATTTTCAAAGTGTCCAGAAATCCCCTAGACTACATTACACTGACAGAATTTTAAAATGAGTTAAGAGTCTGTTTTTGAATGTTCGTGATTTCAAAAATTACATACAAGCACTTTAATCTGCTTTAAGATACACTCTTCTTTCTTTCTTTCTGTAAATATTTCTAATTTAAACCATTTAAAACTATTTTAAACATTCACACAATCTTTTGTAAGACCAACACTACATTTCGTCTTGACAAACTTTACATATCTATTTTAATCAGTACTTTTGAACACAAAGTAAAATATCAATATAATATTTTTCCAAACCACCTAAGCAATTTCTTGCAAAGTAGGGAAAACTTGTAGTTATAGCAATGATATAATAAATATAATAAACTTTGTTCGACAGCCCTTTTCCACAAATAATAAAGCTTAACCATATAAAGCCTAACATATGAAATAATAGTCAGAAAATTATATTTTTTTAAGCCCGTTTAAACCTATTTTTTACAAAATAATGAAATTAAGCACATGTTGCTTGAAATCAATAAATAATTTTTTTTAAATATCAGTAACAAAATAAACGTTATTATTAGTTTTACTTTATCAAAATCAGCAAAAATCTAACGTGATAAAACATGATGGTAGCCATTTTGGAAAATTATATAACAAACATGAACTTTCACCAGGAGAGAGTAGACATCTCATACACATTGTGATGATGATGTAGAGGATTTAGAAAGTCATGTATCAAATATGATACACACGGCATTATAAGAGTTTCTCAAAACATTTACTAAGAAAAATAAGGCAAAATTGTCCTATAAGATGGCTGGGGGCCCTCATAGTCACAGGGACCGGTTGAGGGGGCCTTGAATAAGCTGTGGGGCCCACATATTTGCAACCTGGTCTCATAGTGAAAACGTGACTCTATATACATTATATACATTTTTGCAAAACTTGTTTTCAAAACTCATTGTCTCCGGGTACAATTCCCTGCAGTTTCCATGAGAAATTAACACTAGAGATGCTACAACCACTGTGTGTTTTATTCACTTTCACTCAAATAATGACTTAAATATGGCTGATAATGACTTTATAAATACTAATTTAAGTCAGGATTTTTTACAATATTTTAATGTCTAGCTGGATCAGGAAAATTGGGTGGTAACTCTAAAACTTGCTTGGATCTTTGCCCTTTTAAGTATCAATCTGATCCAGGCCTGCGTCATGGTTAGTGGAAGCTTTCCATTCTTTAATGATTCCTTATAAACTTCTAGCAAATGTGGAGCCAATTCTGTAGCATGAGATCTATAAATCTTGCTTACTTGCCTGTATGCAGGGCCTTAAATTACCTCGCCAAAGTTATCTCAGAATCAAGATAATTTTTTTGCTCAGTCGTCAGTTTAGGGAGTTCTAATGGTTCCATAAAGTTTCTTCAGTAGACGATGACTGTAACTATAAAGATCAAGATATAATTATTTAAAAGCATTTTTAATATCAATTGCCAAGGTAAGAATTTCACCACCAGCAGATTTCTCTGAAGGAATGGTAGAAAAAGACTCTCTCTGCTTTATATATCTAGCCAAAAGCTTCCATAATTTGTCCCCCAACTCAAAGTATGACTGTCTTGCCGTGAAAAGCCAAAACTCCACCTTCTGCAACAAAATAGTATTATATCTGTATGTCAATCGGGTCAATTCTCTGAGGCCATCAGATGACATTCGGTGCTTCAGATCTGCCTCTGAACTTTAACTATTCCCTTCCAATTCACAAGTTCTCATGCTTTGGATTTTTTTTTGAGGAATGAGGTATACTGTATGATCCGACCCCTATGAACTGCCTTAAGTGCCACCCAAGCCACACTCACAGAGATTACTAAGGACCAGTTGGTCTCCATATAAACATTGATTTCAGCCTTTAACATATGTTGGAAATCATGATTTTGCAAAAGGGATACATTTACGAGCCAACTATATTTATTTTTCTCTATGTGTGGCAACACCTATAAATTCACCAGGGCGTGATCTGAGGCTAAGATATTTCCAATTGGGCAGTCAACAACAGGTGAAATGAGGGACTTAGATATATATATAAAAAATCTATTCTAGAATAAATCTTATGATAACTGATGAATAGAATGTATAGTCCCTAAAAGATGGGTTCAAAAGTCTCCAAATATCTGCAAGACCAAGATTTTTACACATCATAAAGGATCTATGTCGCACTAGGGGGCTTACACACATTTTCTTTACCATGATCAAGGACTGAGCCCATCAATAGATTAAAGTCTCCTCCCAATATTATATCATGAGGATGCCAGCGGCATGCAACATCCCTTCAAGATCTATAAAAAAGCCCTGATCACCAGCGTGATGATCAGTCTCATGAAATGGTGTAAATATTAGCCAAAATCAGCCTTTGCCCCTGAATTTTTTTAACATTTGACATATTAGAAAAAATAATTTGTCCAAAAAATAATAATAAAGACCACATTCCAACATTAATGCAACAATCAAACCCTGAACTTTCCCCAGAACCATACAAACAGAAAAAAGAAAAATGTGCAGGTTAACCCCGCATACGACAGCGGCAACCAGCGTCCATCCCTCTAAACTCAAACAGTCCATGTACCCCTACGGAGACCCCGCAACATCTTTGCCGTCAGATTGCTCAAGTCCGGCGTTTCTATACAAATTTTGAAAGACAGAATTACATAACAGAAGAAAATCTATTAAACAAACTCCACCCAATAGGAGGCATAAGCACAAAGAGCGAGCAGATTCATCCACAACACTGTCCCAAAGGAGTGTTACTACACTAAACAAACCCCAGCCACTAGACAGAACCAGCACAAAAAGAAACAAAAAAGGCGCCCAGTTTCCTCTGATGGTCAAGAGAATGTTCAGTGAATCAGACCCACTCGGCTGCAATGCGAGCGGCACACAATTACTTACTCATTCCATTGACTTTATGAAGGACAATGCTTATTGGGGACAAGTAAATACTTTGTGGCCATCCTTAGCATTTATTCTCAATTTGGCCGGGAACATCAAGGCAAAAGCAATGTTCCGTTGATGGAATTCGCAAAGTCTGGTAACAAGAAAATGTTGTGGTTCTTCCAAGAAAGCCTTCCTTTACTCCTCGCCTCACGTAACAAGATTTTTATCGGATGATCTTACAAATTTGGCCAGAATTAATCAGGGCCTGTCTCCCTTAGCGGATCACTGAGCCAGAACCCTGCGAGTTTGCTCAATTTCCAGCTTATGGCCTGTTATGTCGAACAGACTCAGAAAGAACCCATCCAGAAATTCCACCATATTCTGACCCTCTGCTCGCTCAAGAATTCCAACAATTCGGACGTTGTTTCGCCGGTTCCGATTTTCAAGGCTTTCCAACTTTTCCCAAATGCGTTCCAAGACTACCTTGATCGCTAGCGGATTAGCAGCTAATTCCCTCTCTGATGACTCCAGATAATAGACCTGTTTCTCAACATCCGACACTCTTGTAAACAACTCAGTGAATTTCATCTCCATGGCAGTGATCGATCCACGTATTACAGCAAAATCCTCCAAGTCAGCAACGACCTTCGTCAGCATTGCGGTCATGTTCAACAGTTGACGCTGAATCTCTTTCACCTCACTGGCCAAATTGAGTTCAGGACTTCCGGCCTGTTGCTCAGGGGCTTCAGCTCAAGCTAGTACGTGTCTTTTAATATCTCCAGAGCCCAAGGATTTTTAATTCTTTGACATATTGTCTTCATAGAACAGTGCTGGAGCAGGGTGTATTGAATCTCTGCAGTTTATGACACAAACAAGTATTAAAACTAGCAAAGTGCGCAGAGCTCGCCTTTCACATGTCCGACCCTTGCATGGCACCAAGTGACCATCAAGAATATCTTTTTAAAACATCTCATTTAAATTTTAAAATGCTAGTGGTTAAGTTAGGGAGGTTTTAAAAAAAATATATTTTTTTTAAATATAATATTCACCTTAAAAACGAGTCTGAATAAGACGCCATTTTACTTACTTTAGGCTCCCCCAGCTGGACATTTCATTGAAAAACTGCAGACAAAGTGATATACAGCTCGTAAATTTTTAGTTGAAAAACGTTGTCATGTTCACAAGAATTTCATGAGACCAGGCTGCATATTTAAGCATATATAAACATTTGTTTTCAAAATTGATGGGCCATGAGACCTTGCAGCCCAGAATCCACCATGGCCCCTTTGCATTGGCCCAGTCCAAAATTCACCTATGCTTTGTCTTTCCTGCACTCAGTTCCATTATCTCACAGGAGACAGATGACGTGAGCTCCAAAGACTTCTCTCATTGGTAGTCGATGCACGATAATACTGTGCATTTGCATGACACGCCCACATCCTGTGGCTCATGTAACTGGAAGTCGCCAGCAGTCATTGAAAATGTATTTTCAACGTGGAAATAAAAATCTAAAGGAAGCGAGTTATAACTGAAAGCAAATGTTGTTCTCGCAGTGATCGAAAGGTTGTTTGAAAAAATTAACCTATGAATGCATATTAAGCTTGTTTAGAAGAAAGGATTTTAACAGAAAAAGTTACATACTTAAGCTTTAAAGGTTCACTCAGTATTTACTTCTAAATAACTAATAAAGAAATTAATGGTAATTTTGAAACATATGTATAAAAATCATGACTAGTCATGTGAGATGAAGACTTCAGTCATATCAGTAACTTTATAAAAGCTCTTTTATTGTACATGGGGCATGTAGTCTCATGGGGCAGCCATATTAGCATCACATGACCAGCTGAAAACTACTTGCTTGATCTCAGTAACTGCCCTATTATTGGACACCATTTATCCTGGTTTACTGTACATAGTGAATTTCTACACTGGCATTGACAACTGAAACTACTGTGTTCGAATGATACAGCGTCCAGGCCACAAGCAGGGCTGGATTGGTAATCTGCCATACCGGGCATTTTCCAGGGGGCCAACGCACTTTGGGGCCGATCAGGGGCGGACTGGCCATCAGAAGAACCGGGCTGGCCGTGAAACGGTCCGAAAGGGGCGCGATAAGATGAAATTAGTGTTTTCAAGAATGGGCCACAAAATGGCGATATGCAAAAGGGGGCAGCAATACGCAGAAAAAGACAATGACCCCCAACAACTTTTGGGCCAGTTTCTATGTAAAATCTCTTCCCACTCCACCCCATGGCCACAAGTTGTCAGTGTAAGCCAATGTAGCCACTTCAACATACTTTAAAAAAATTACAGAGTGCACATTTAACTGAGAAATGGCGTTATCTGTAGAGCGTTGGTTTGTGGTGATGGTTCTGCGTGCAATACGGTTTCGATTCCACCTTTTCCTAAACTCCTTTTCTTCCCATTTCATGTCAGCAGCTAAAACGAACTCTTTCCTTTATTCAACATTAACATAATATACTTAAATATACATACATTTGTTTAAACACATAAAAGTATAAATAACCAAATACCATGTAGGTACAAATATTACAGGACGCCAGCCATGGTGCTAACTTTTTTTGTCAAAAGATATGTGTAGGAGCCAAATGTAATGATTGTTCAAACCACTAGATGGCATTGTGCACCAGTAGTGTGGGTGTGTTCAACCGTTAATTGAATGTGATATTTAAACTTACTGTGGGTTGTATCAGGGCGGACAGCTGGCGGGAACATATGGTTCTTACCATAGAGCAACATGCTTTAAACTCTGTACGATATATTTAATTAAATGGACAAAGAAGCGTTTGAAATGGATAGCGTTGTGTGGACATTGTTTATTCCAAACTATGAGTAAAGAACATCTTACCACCTTGCCCTAGCTTATAGGAAAAAGCCACTACAATATGCAAATAATAATCTTTCTAAAATAATATTTATGTGAATAAATCTATATACAGCATGCTATAAAAGCATGTTGCATGTCTGTTACATGTTCTACATTTTACTTTTCCACATGTATCAAACAACAACAAAAAAGGGGTAGTTTTCAGGGGCACAAGAGAGATAGATCCCCCCAATAGTGGTATGACGCCCGGAGACCGCCCGCCAGATATAGCGCGTAAATTGCCCGCGACAAATACCGGCGTTCCAACATGGTAAATTCATGAGCTAACTGAGCTATAACTTTAATGCTGTCATTAATTTTGCATTGTTAGATCACCTTCTACACATTAAATTGTAAAAAAAAAAATACAGTATGAATAATGATATTATTCATAATAACTCATTCTTAAAACTAAACTATGGTGCCAAAATTTCCATTTGCACCTCCAGGCAGTGATTTTGCAAACAAATCTCACATGTTAGAATTTACAGTTTTACTGTGGCAGTACTTCTCACGGTAAAGAGGATCGTTTTGGTTGAACACCTACTGTACTCCCAGAAATGTTGAATTCTTTCCTCTGTTGACTTGTTGATGGGATCTATCCTATGACATCTGTTATCCGGCGTGTTCACACACATGCATACTCCTCAAAAACATGTAAGAACGTCACTTATGTATTTTTTAGATGGCCGAATTCTCCAGGAGAAACCTAGGTGTGTTAAACTGCTTTTTCTAAGTGCATGTGCACTTAAGAAAACTGTTTATTCCAAGGTTTTTGCTGAAAGTCATTCTGAAATGTTGTCATGTAAATGAGAATGACAATTTCCATTCATGGTCATTTATGCCACTTGGAACACAGTGCAGGCTTTAAAAACGTGGCGTGTTAATGCTGCACACGGTTTCTAGGTAGGTGCTCAAACCCTGTATCATATCAATATGATGTTGCATTTTAATTTTCTAGTGCTTACCAACAACCTTTGTACAGGTACATTTTGAAAGTACCCCAAAAAACTCCTGACTCTACCCTTTTAACCCACAACTACATTTTCAAATAGCCCTATTGTGAGTGAAAACCACCATCTGGGCAGCACTGTGTCTGGTTTGTGTACAGCCTTCTCTGCATGCATCATGCACGTGGAAGTGTGTGAATAAGCTTCTCAATTGAATGCGTCAAGGAGACTGTGGATGTCAAGACTTATGTGCATTCTCACCCACAGTAACCATATCGCTTCAGAAGAAATGGATTAAACCACTTGAATCATATGGATTACTTTTATTCTGGCTTTATGTCCTTTTTGAAGCTTGAAATTTTGGACCCCATTGACTTGCATTGTATGGACAAAACATGTAATATATTCTTCAGTATATCTTTGTTTTTATTCTGCAGAAGAAAGTCAAACAGATTTAAAACATCATGAGGATTGAGTAAAAGGATAGAATTATAATATTTGAGTGAACCAACAAAATGCCTTGAACACCAAACAAAACACGATGCATTACACTTACTATGTCAGAAAAAAACACTGTTGGTCTTGATTTCTGGACGGTTAGAAGGCAAAAGAGTAACAGTCACCTCACTGGCTCATCTTCAGTCTTCCTGCTAAATACACAAAGAAAATAGCTATGGCCAAAAAAGTTGCCTCTTACACAATGTAATAAGAATGATGAAAGAGTTCAAACTGACAGTAGTTCACTCCAGATAACACAATGGAGACCTTTTCAGAATCAGGGTAATTGCGTTTTTATGACAACCATAACTAAACACAGAAAGGTCAATTCTATGTTCGCTCCGTTTCACATAGGAAGTTAAGGCGGGCAGATAAAAGCTCTAATGATTCAGCAGTATCATTTCTTCCTAGACAAACTCTTTATAAAGATATGCTCATTTTTATTCTGGGGGGGTGGGGTTTAAAAAAAACGGCAAAAGCTAAAAAGTCATTAAAAAAGTTCAATAGTTGGTATTGAAGAAATGGTGAACAGTTACAGCACATAATAAATGCATGTTCCCTTAAATGAAACAAGAAAAGGAGATGCATATCATAAATCCATTATTAACGGGTCAACAGTTTGGTACCAGGCCAGCGACCTTAAAACTAAAGTTTTTGATAAATATCTCAATGACTACATTTACATGGGCAGTTCTTGCAAAATGCAAGAAAAATCTCAGGGATTTTTGCATTGTCAAGCTACAGTCTTCATTTCTCTGTCCAATTTTACATGTCACTATGCACAATGGAACCGGGGATCAGATAAGGAAGTGACATACACATTTCCCAGGTTACCTTTTGCATCATCATAGAGCGCCGAAGAAGTCAGCCAAGTACCTTCTCAACAGTGAGACACACACACATCAGCCACCACAACATGGAAAACTTCATAGTCACAATCATTTCTTACATTCTTTATGCGTTGATTTTGGAACAGATGATATGTACTTTGTCCGTTGTGGTGACAACACTTTTTGCTCCTGGATTTTTCTAAATCTACAAGCTCTGCTTTTTTTCATCCTTAAAACCTCTGTGTGAAGAGTACTAATAACATTTAGACTGAGAAGAGATGTCATGAATAAATAGACGATTTAGAAAATATATGGTTTGTCTCTATTTTCCTAATGATCACTAGAATAGGTTTGTTGCCTGAATACTTGAAACAGTTCTGTATCTGAGGGCCTACCTGTCATTTGCTTCAGGCTGCAAATTCAAAATCATCCTTTCTGCCTCATTCTTTAAATGGAATCCACATGGGATCAGTAAAAGAAGCTGTTATAACCACTCTATGATGATTAAAAGATGTATGCAGTAGATAATGTGTAATTTTTAATGTTTACATACTGCATTCATGGCTCTAATGCCAACACAAGCGTGGCCATAGTATGCACCTGGTACCATCTTTTATTATATTTTATTAAATAATTTGTGAAAATGTTATTTTATATACATATATAAAGACAGACAGCTGATACTACTAAAAAGGAAAAGGGAGGGAGAAACTGAAATTCCAATAAAAGTGACTTAAAAGTTTAGGGTTCAGAATAAACATTATTTTTGAGCCACACACCTTTCAGCCCTTTAAAGCACTCATAGTGGATAGTAAATAGAATAGGACATAAAGATGATCACTTCCGAATTAAACACACGTGTTGTTGTTGCTCTTTTTCTTCTCAGCTTTGTGTTGCGTTTGACTTCCGGGTTAAATGCACGTTGCGCGGCACCTGTTTCTTAGTGCGTACGCATAATGCAGCGGCCTATTCTAGTCTGATTGACGTGAATCCATGCTGGACGGAACCAATCTACAATCGCCTTATCCAAGTCTTAGTTTGATTTAGCAAAAACCAGACTGGTTTTGGACTTAAATTGGACTAATACTTTTACGACACATTAAAAAGATGGATTATTGCTTTAATCCAAATGAAATAGAACTTTTAAAGTGCATGTAAATGCAATCAATGTTTTGTTTACTTTTTGAATTAGTAATCCTACCCTACTAATATTTTAGGTTTACAAAACATCATGGTGATCCAACTCTCCACTTGAACTAATTTCTATGTTCAATGGAAGAGCAAGTCTTAACTTGGCAAGTGGAAAGCCCTGCATACATTCCTCAGCTCTCCTTGGGCAAAAGGATTTGAAGAGTGGTATAACTGTGGTAAAGAGCAGCAAGAAAGTAGTTGATTGTCTGTCTGTCTTTGAAAATACAGCATAACTGGTCAGGAGGGAAAATTATATTATGAGCACAATAAAAAACAAACCTCTGGTGAATGATCAGAGATATGAAGCAGCTACTGTGATAAAATCCTTGTTTTCCAGTAAACATGCAGAAACATGCTACTGTGAGCTTGCCTAAATGTGTTTAACATATTGATTTACTTTTTACAAGTAAAAACATGTTAAAAGCATAATCTAACATGTTGTTCATCAAGCTGCTGAGGACAAGATGTGGGCATATGAATGGCACTAAAGAAATCGTGCAAGAACACACAAAAATATTTAAGCCTATTTTTAATATTTATACATATACATTTCCTGCCAAATTTCCATCAAACTGAATTGTGTAATCTTTAACCAAATTAAAATAATAAAACATAATTTTTATTTTTAATGTCATATATTACTCAATTCAATTTAATGGTAACTTGCTATGAAATTGAAATGAGTAATTCTTGAAAAATATTTTTGTGTGGATGATAATTTGTGCTTTTTGAATTCAGGGGTTCAGTCTGTTCTGTTATATGAACATCAGGGTCATGTGATTCATTCTTCCACAGGTGTTTGTGGTCTAGCATAACGTTTCTGAACTCTTCGTAATTGTTAAAATAGATACAAGAACTTTGAATGGTTTACACAGTGCTATAGCTAAAGGGATAGATCAACCAAAAATGAAAATTCTCTCATCATTTACTCACCCTCATGCCATCCCAAATGTCTATGACTTACTTTAATCCACAGAACGCAAATGAAGATTTATTTAGAAGAAGAATATCTCAGCCCTGTAGGTCCATACAATGCAAGTAATTTGTGACCAGAACTTTGAATCTCAAAATATCACATTAAGTAATCATAAAAGTAATCCATAAGTGATTTAATCCATCTCTTCTGAAGTTATATAATAGGTGTGGGTGAAAAACAAGTTAATATTTAAGAGCCTTCTTACTATAAATCTCTACCTTTAACCAGCGCAGACTAGGTGACGATAGGCACAAAGAATGTGAATTGCCAAAAAACAAAAGAAGAATGTGGCAGTGAAAGTGGAGATTGGTGGTAAAAAAGGACTTAAATATTGATCTGTTTCTCACCAACACCTTTCATATTGCTTCAGAAGACATGGATTTAAGCACTTATGGATTACTTTTATGCAGACTTTGTGATTTTTGGAGATTCAAAGTTCTGGCAACCATTCACTTGCATTGTATGGACCTACAGAGCCGAGATATTCTTCTAAAAATCTTTGTGTTCTGCAGAAGAAAGAAAGTCATACACATCCAGGATGGCATGAGGGTGAGTAAATGATGAGAACATTTTCACTTTGGGTTAACTGTATTTTCAACGCACAACACACAGGCTCATAAATTGACCATTTATTGTGAGATGCGAGTTGTAGTTTTGTAACTGATGCCTCTGTTACATTGTATCATCTGAAACTGGCTTGGTTCCTATTTCATAACGGTTTCCTGAACATTAAGAAATTCGCAAAAGTATCAAGTCACTCGAATCTCACGCAAGCATTTATATGAAATACTTTTGGCCTTTTACCAAAATTAGCTATCATGTAACTGTGGTAGGACTACAGAGCCACTGTGCCGCCTACTGCTCGTTTATCTTTAAACTTTTTTTTTATTTTATAGACATTCTTACTGTCGGAGCAGATTTAACTATCTGTATTCCGCTCGTGCATGTAGCTACTCTGACAGAATGCATTTGTATTTTACGGGCGTATGCTCTCGAACGTGTGTACTATCAAGTAAGCATATCACATGCACTGATGAAATTCCCATATTTAAAATATGGACACAATTTCTCATTCAAACCCGGTAACAAGTTCAGATACTATTTTCTCACCTTACGGGTCAATGTGTGTACGTCCTCCAAAAGCTCTCCTTTGACCTTAGACATTAGTTTGTGCCATGGGTTACAACACTCCACGCGTTTCGCTTTTCTTTCATTCAAGAATTTCTGAGAAAACAGGAGATATCCGGACCTTTCAGGACTAACTTGAAAGAAGTTCACCTTTAGAAAAAAAACTAAATGCTGTAATGTGATGCGTGCTGTAAAGTGCTACCTAAATTGTGTTTTTGAAAAGAGAAAGTGTGAAAAGAGGAAGCCCGGGTTCATTTATGTCTTCCTGCTGCGCTTTCCTACATGCCGTCGGGTGGGAAACTGGGAGCGTTCCCTGTTCATCAAATACATCCCGTGGATGTGCCACCTTAAGACTGTCTGGTACTTTTAGATCTGTTAGAAGATATTGCATGAATGAATGGATGGATAAATATTTTCAATATGGTAGTTTCTTCAAATCTAAAGAAAAAAGCAATGGTAAAATTGTTTGTTTGTGAATAAATTAGTTTCCGCAAATAATAAAACCAGCACAATCCATTAAAATAGGCTTTTGAGACAGCGGACGCTGGCATGACATAATGTTGGTCCTTCACATGATTCACTGGTAAAATTACATAGAACAGTAGAAAACATCTTGGTCTTTCTGGAATATATAACCTGTGTAGCCTAAAACAAATACATTGCTAATCATTTTTAAGATTACTTAGAATCCCTCAAAGAATAAATTACCTTGCAATTCTACATGGCCTACACATAAAAACTTGCTATCGCCTAGACTAGACTTTCGGTTACGTGTATGAATTCAATGCCACATTAGAGCCCCCGCCTGATATACTTTGCCATTATCATGACTGTCATGGGGGGGCGTTAAGCCATTCATAGGTTCATTTTCCAAGTGGTGCTCGCTGCAGAGCAAGCTCCTCCTCGGTGGACGTCCAGCGAGGAGGAGCTTCAACGTAAGCTCCTCCTCTCTTGACCAGGTCTTGCTCCACCTCTATGGATCTAGTGAAGCGCCACTCATTTCGCCACCTAATGGCTGTTAACGTTAATGCAAGACCTTCGTCAGATCGAACTTAATCTAATGAGGATTTTTTTTTATTGTTGATGCGCAAAGATTAGGTCAAAGTATGATGACTAGACTCTCTGTGCACCCCTGCTTTTTTTCCGTTCCCCATCGCATTAAGGCTATTTGTGAATTTATTTAAATTAATGTAGTAAATTATGCTTCTAATATGCTATTTGCTTTTAAAAGTGGGAACTGAGTTGCCCTTGCAGGTGTGATACAAAAGTAAAATGATCACCTATTTGCTTGTCTTATCTCGATTAATCCTTTTATATGTACACTTAGGATCTCCACCTCAAAAAGATAAATTAATACATGTACAACAGAGTAGTTGTGAATTTAATTTACATGGAATATCATTTTGGATTGACTCAGTCCACATCTTAATCAAATCACTGTATTAATCAAATGGTAATAAGTAACCTGTCCAGTAGTCAATCTAGGAACAAAATGTATAATAAGATATAAGATACAAAATTGAAATATAGTATATTAAGTTTCAAGAACACCTTTTTCCCCCAAAAACTTTAATTGGTTGAAAATAGAAGACATTTTACAAACCCTAAAACTACAAGACAATACAAAACAAAGTTTAAAAAACAATATTTACCCAGATCTACCCCATCAGTAGCTTGTTGAAGGTGAGGGTTGTGCAGGCAAGACATACAAATATTTCTTTTGTCATATTTTTCCTGCATGAAAAACTCCATGTCCTCAATTCTCTCAAAGGTGAAAAGGAAGGGAGCCGGGATTTTGTCCTCATCCATTTCCCCTTCATAGAAAATTGTGTCAATAAACAGGTCCCGCATTGTTATGGGCAAAAAGGCATCATCCTCATTCATCCTTATGACCTATTGTAATTGAACTTTCCCAGCAAAGTAGGTTCGGTTCTCCTCCACACAGTCACAGGCGAGCCGAATCCGTTTCATCGCCGCCGAGTCCTTTGTGCAAAAAGATATGACATTTCAATAATAATAATGTCATTAGTCAAGTGCTGCTCAAACACTTTTATGAAACAGGAAAGGTTATTACATAAACAAACAATACATAAATATGCCCTGTACATACAAGGATTCTCGTAGATGGGGTGACCTCTATGATGTCTAGCACAGATGGGGTGACCTCCATGATGTTTAGATCCGTTTGGATAATTTGCTTAGTGACTGACTGCTGGCTTTGAAGAAAAAGTGAAAAAACAGTAAAATTGGAAAAAAATTTCCAAATGACCTGCATACTGTAAATGCACACATAAAGTATAGTTATCAGTATCATACCTTTCCAGAGGAAATGCCTGTAGTAACTGATGGGACCACCACCTCCTGATTACAGGCATGTCAGACCGATAAAAGATGGCAATTGAAAATCTTAAGCATAAAATGTTAATTGTGTTTTCAACCCTTTTTGCTGAACAAATAACCAGAAATTGGTAAAAACTCACTGCTGAAAAATCTAAGTGTTTAGCACACACAAATACAATGGTATAGCAATTATAAAACCACTTGCCATCAACATGAATATCCCACAGTCAGTCCCTCCAAGCTGAAATGGTGTACCCTGTTAATTAAAAGTGGAATAAGACCATATTGTACATACAGTATATAGTGTACTCTGAATGTATTATATAATTCCACTGCTGATAATAATGGTTTACATGCAAAGAAGTTAAAAGATGTACCTCACAGTCTCTCAGTAAGGACATAGTCAAAAGGCCAGGTGAAATTTGATTTGCTAAGTTTCTATGATAAAACAATAACACAACACATTTAATTTTTATACAACAATATATTTTCTGCAGCAGTCACATGTAAGCAGAAAACAAAGTTGATCATATTGTATTATACCATAGTCAGTCTAAATATTGGATTCTGATTGGCCGGAAGGTGGTGCAATTGTTTTATAGAGACATGTCTGTCTTGCTTTGGCACATGGGAGTGCCAGGAATTATTTTTAGAATCATATGCTGCTATTCTGCTGCCTAGTCTGCTGTGTTGTGCTATCTTTGGCTCATATATTGAAAATTACTTTTTAGAAGGAGACCCTCCAACAGTCACCTCAACAGAATGTGGAACACTTGCATCAGCAGCTGCTTTTTGGTGGTTTAAGCAACTTTGCTTCCTCGCGTCCCCAAATATCATCACAGTAACCATTTCGGACAGAACCTCCTCCTCCAAAATGATGAATGCGTGTTTAATGAAAATGATGTCCATTCGAGGGCAGAAGAGCAAAGACTTAAGATGCATGCACTCATAAGGAAGAATTCCACTCCTGACTGCAAATTCAGCATTTGTCTTGCATTCATCCAGTTCACAGATTAGATTTTGGCTTGCACCCCATGTTTTTTTCTGAACATGTAAAGGAGAGCAAGGCTTAAAGAATGATTTATCAACAGCACAGATGCAATTTTTGGCATCAATGTATTGGCATGACATGTGCTGTTTAGCTGAAATTTCAGTTACCCTTTGCCTGAGTTTTCTGTTAATCTGAACCAGCAAGTTCCTTTTATTTATTTGAATGCCACAGAGTGTACAAGTCACCCTGACTTGCTGCTGGACGCATAATACTACTACTGACGATGGTGCTGCTGCTGGAGAAGGAGGTGCTGCTACTGGTGATGTGGGTAGAGGCTGTCTAGATGCTGTATTTTTGCAACTTGTCATATGTTTAATCAGAGCATCCCTTCTGATTAATGTTGATGTGCAGAAGCAGCAGTGAAAATGTGCTGCTTGTCACTTTATGATGACAAAATCTAAAATGTAGAAAGAATAACTTCGATAAACTGTCTTGTTTACAATGTTTTATACAGTGCAGTGCCCATGTAGAGGTTTTTACATCCCCTGGTCTACAGAGAATTTCTATAGTTTTACTCATTTATGAATTTAACAACAATGTAATTTATGAATTACATAAAAAAAAATGTAATTACCATATATGTAATTTGCCAGTTTTTAGATTGTCTTATACAAAAGGACAAAAAAGAGAAGGGGGGGGGGGGGGGGAAGAGCAACGGTTCCCAACGGTTTCACAATGCAAGGAAATGTTAAATGGAATTATATGTTCTTACTTTCAAACTCTAGGGAGAAATGAGAGAGCCCAAAACATGCAAAAAACGAAAGGGTTCATAACATTCAAACATGATTTACACACACAAACAATAATTGAACTGTGTAAGAAACTTACAATAATTCACACACATACCTTCATTATGAACTGCAACTCGAACATGACCTACTACATGATTCTGTACCTTACTCAAATGGTTAAACACCAATTTACAGTAGGCACAGTGGCATTTTCTGCAGCACACTGTGCATATCTCAATAGAGATAAGGGGATCATGTCCTTTCTTCTGTATTGTCTGATGCTTCTGTGCAGGTTAAACAGACACTCACCATTTACATATATCAGCAAAAAGTAAATAACTAATTATACAGATATATAAATCTATACTTGGGTGATTCTTCAATTAGGGGAACTTTTATGTCCCCAGGTTATACATTCATGTTAAAAATACTACATTATAAAATAAATATAGTTATTTAAAATAATATGTATTGCACCACCAAAAAATGTTATACACTAAAATCAGTATGATTTCCATTTTTAAAAATGTTTTCATAACTAATATTTGGCTACTCAGGCCTTGTCCCCAACCCAGACTTTAAAACTTATCTGCTCTGAAAATGTGATAAAATGTTATCAGTTCATTAAAAAACAATTTAGTATTGTCCACAACAATACTGTCATTACCGCGACAGTCTATGATTACAACAAGGATATTTTTGAGGGTAAGACTTGTTTATGCCGTAACCATGGAAATGAAGACCAGCATGGGAGCACATGTCAGCCATGAAGGAACAGTGAAATTTGATGTCTGAAAAAGTAAGTAATTTAATCATGAATTCCTTCTGATCATGGAGTAGACTTATTCAGCGTCATTACCATAAATGCTGTAGCAGCAATATTTTGATAAATAAATATATATATATATATTCACATGTTCTTTTTGTACTAGCTGTTGATTAATGTTAGCAAAACCATGACCTAGCATCTTTTTTCCTGAAAAAAATTAAAAATGTCATTACCGCAACACGTCATTACCAACACACAACTCGATGTGATGGTAATGACAAGTGATGGTGGTAATGACATGTTCTGTGTCACTATCTATATCATATTATGTGTTTATAAATTAATTTAAATAAGCGTAATAGTGTGATTTTACAATGAAACTTAAGTTAGATGCCTTACTTCCTAAAACTATTTTTTCTTATTTTTTAACCAGAATGGCTCCCAAGAAATCAACTGAAAGGTCTAGAGATTATAGAAAAAAATTTAAGGAAGATCCTGTAAAATATCAGCAGTACATTGACAGAGAAAAGGAAAGATACAAAAGAAGAAAAGAAACAGGAAAGCTTAAAGTAATCTCACAACTTTCAAAACGGGAGCAAAGACAGAAACGCAAACAATGGAGAGTTAACCAAAACAATAAAAGAGCCAATGACAAAATTCGACAGGAAGTACAACACTATGTAGTTTCAAACACCCCCCCAACATCTAATTTAAATTGCAGGAAAAGTGCAAAGTCTAAATTCTAAATAAAACCTAATTTTATAACAAGGACAATTCTTTATGAAATTAAATTAGTTTATTTTAATACCATGTGCAAGATCCTAAGCAAAAACATTGGGTCACCACAATACTCCCACATGACACACAATGGCATGGCTGGAGTTAATTTTCAGGACACTTTGCTCATTGAGTGACTACTCCACGCCTGTCATTTAAACTATGGCCCAGTATCTCTTTCTCTCCACATCTCATCCATCTCCCTTTATCATCTCTAATTAACATTTTGAATGTTCAAATACATGTTTGAAAGCAAACACATTTCATTATGCATTGTTAGTTTTAACCCAATTCAACTTTTATGAGTTTTAATATTTCACCTAATGGTAATAGTCATAGTTATGAAATGTTATATTTCAATGTTATATTTTTTATACAAAGGATAATTTTATGCTGTTTTATCCCATTGTGACAATTAATTCTCTAGAAAATATTGTATGGTTTCTTCATGATTGAAATAAACATGTTCAAGTTGATGGTTGTGTCATATTTATATACATCTCCTCACATCTGTCCATTTCTTTCAACAACACTCACCAGAAGTAATTATTTAAGCCTTTAAATTTGCTTTATGTATCAGTGTACTTTTCATTAATGTCATTACCAAAACAATATGTCATTACCAGAACCGTATGTCATTACCGCCACGTTGCTTAATTTGCAGCAAACATACCTTTAAAACTGTTTTATGTTTAATCTTGAGGTGCTACATGAAAAGCCTAATGAAATACTCATCCACCTATTCAAAGAAAAAACATCTAAATTTAATTTTCCAGAAATTAAACAAAAGTGTGCTTTGATGAACACAGAAAAACATGTTTTGATGGTAAGAACAAGAAAATATATGTAATTCGCTGAATGGAAACATTTTGTTTTTTTTATACGTATTGTTGAAGGTTAACAATGTTTGCAAGATAAATGAATTTAAATGATCTCCTTGATACATTCTTTGCATTATGAGACTTTTTGATGATGTGATGGGAATGACATTTTGCAGTGCCAGTTGGCAAATAGATATAAAATGCTCAAATTATATTTAAGCTCAGTCGTGGCCATTATTATATCTTTACATCAAAGCATGTAAACATTGTCTTGACATAATTCTAACAAAATTCAAGATGGCAAAATAGCCCCCAATTGAAGAATCACCCACTTATCGTAATACACACACTGCCCACACTTTAGCAAGAAGTGGTGTCCACATGTTAATGCCAATGATATGAAATTAATCGGTTATAATAGACAGTGTTCACATTAGCTGAGACAAAACTTAAAATGCTTTGCTTAACCACAAATAATATGTATTTAGGTTCTCGGTTTTGTGACGCTAACGTTAACATATGCACGATTAAACATTCAGGGACTCTAAAATAGCTAACATTCATATTCATGTCGAGATATGTCCAAGGAAACATTTTACACATGTCTCAAAGTTCAGTTTATCTTTAAAGTTCAGTGTTTACGTACTGCCATTATGTCGAATTGCCTGTGACAGTCTGCCATCTTTCCAAGTGGTGCCGTGTGTATATCGAAATCTGTGTCTCGTTTGGAAGAATGTGGCCTCTGGAGGTAATTATAAAATTAGTTGAGTTAGTTTCTTCTCATCAATCTCACCTGACTTTTGCTAGCATGGGTTGAAAGGTAATATTTCCTGTAAACCCGTTTTGGAACAAATTTTTTTGTGGAAAAAAAAAAAAAAAAAAAAACGCTAAAATTTTAGTTTTAAAGTTTTCCCTTTTTATACATGTAGCATTTCTCTTATAGGCTATGTTTAGAAAAAAAAGATACACAGTCAACTTACAATAGGCTACAAAGTAAATAATTTCAATATACTTTATTTATTCTTGGCTTTAGTACAATGACAATATTCTTGTTAAATATTAAAGTTTGCAAACATCATGTTGTCTGTCTTTACACATGTTGTTTTCTTGCACAGTAAAAATGGGTCTTTATTCCAGTGGTGGAGCTAAGGGGGTGGCTAGGGGTGGCCGTGGCCACCATGGACTGAAGTCTTTCACCCCACTCGCAATTGCTGTTTTAGTCATTTATTTTTTTGGTCACAATTTAGTTCTTTATAGGTGAAATCATCACTGTACAAGTGTACAAACTTAACATGTGCACACACCAAGGTCGCAAACCTCTCCGTCCCGGGTGTCATTGCCCCTCCACAGCTGTGCCACCACAGAGTGAGTGATCACTTGCCCATGCCTGGCCATCCTTTTGAAAAACTCCTGGCTCTGCCCCTGCTTTATTCAAGAAAATAAATAGCTACCTTTATATTTTAAGAAGGGGATCTCTAGCAAGGTGATCATCATATTTAGGTGTCCTTTATACCAAGAGGTTTAAAAACCCCTAGTCTAGAGGTGTGCCCATCTCTTCAGTCATCACCACACCACTTCTCTGTTCCAAAACCTAGTGAGCTGCATTTTAAGGCGAACTCATGATGCAAAGTTTGTTCCAAAAGGTACAGCCTATCTAAAACGTCTCAATTTGGCATGTACAGTATCTTTCGCAGAGGGCTTTGCAACAAGCTCAGTGATATAATGGACTAAAATGAACTGAGGATGGGACAGAGCCTAGCAATGCTGCCAAATGACCAACTTCCATCAAAGGTAGATTAACCCCGGAAAATGATCAATAGTATGTTTCAGATGTCTGTCTCGAGTTACTCGCCCAAATTCAATTTACCAGATGGAGCTTGGCGTTTCATACCCAGCATTCATATCCAGTTCAGGCTTTGCAGAAAATATACCATGACCTCAGAGTCCTACCCCCCTCTGCTACAGACAACCCAATTGCAGATGATTACAAAAATGTAGACCGTACTTTCTTCACACAAATACACAGAGAATTATCTGTAGAATTAACGCTTATATTGGTAGGCAAACCCAGGCAGTAGACTTCTTACACTTGCACCTGAATTAGACACAGAAGCCCAGTCAATACATGTGAGGGGTGACTTTGTAGATGTGATCACCTCAATAAATTGGTGCTCTACTGTCATCTTGCCATCAAGAAAAATCTTCTAGGACTATGAGCGTTGATACTCCTGCCCAAGCAGTGCTAATGCTGAGCTGCATAAAAGGTTTTGGATTCCCCAAGGTATCAAAGGAAACATAAGAGAAGATAACATTTCTCCTACTTGCACCGTAACTCTGCTTTACTCTTTACCCTGACATGTTACTCTGTGTTAATCAGCTATATTCTCAGGATGATGATCATCATCATCATCATCATCAATAGACTGAAATATTCAAAATCGCATCAACTTTATGCATCCATGAGACTAAACACCATTCAGCTGGCAAATAATTAAAAAAATATTAAGCAATATTATATATTTAAGGTCACAAATTAGGTCTCCATTTCCACTCTATATTTTGTTTTGTTGTTGTATAAGCACTTTCAGCACATATAATACTACATTACAAGTTTGTATATCATCATGTTATTTTTATGTACTCATTTTATTATTTGTCTCATCTGTTTAAGTTATATTCTTTGCAAAATTTGCACATCCTTTGGCAATACAGTGTAACTTGTACATATCAAAACATTTGAATTGAACTGAAAAATAAAACAATTATTTACACAAATTGTATTGAGTTTTTATTTAAGTTCAATTAGAAACTAAAAATTACAATACTGACAAGCATATTTGAAAGGTACTTGGCTATTTAAACAGCACTCTAAAGGTTAATTTATTAAAGTATTAGTAATAAATTATTTGCAAAGTTGAAATAAGAAAAGTGTAAGAAATCTAAATTTTTTATTTCTTCAGAGATCAGAAATCATACACCTAAGTAAAATGTAAACCAGTGTACTAATTGCTAATACTTGGTTCATAGACAGAGTGAAATATTGCTGTTTGAGGGTGTGGTTAAGGCATCATTTTAGAGTCTGTGTATGTCTGACCCTCAAATTGCTCATTCTTCAGTCAATAATCATTTTAAACTCTCAGGTTAGCCACACAGTGCTTTTAAATTCACGTTTAGTATTCCATTTAAAGTCATAGTTGTGTGAGGATTTTAGCATTTACCCCTCTAATTCAACATGTTTGATTGTAAAGCATCAGGGGTATATTTATTTTAACATCATCCTATGGAGAGTCAAACACAAATTGAGCAAATAATTTGAGCAGGTAGGAATCTATACAATTACATAAAGTACATAAGAAAGTGGATACACATTAAATTATCATTAATTTTCAGTGCCTAGAAAAGGCAATCATGACATACTGATCTAAACAATTATAATGCAGACTGATATAATCAAAAATATGTTCAAGAAAAAAGAAAATCTCTTCTCTGACAGCAGCATCTCATTATGGGGACTCTTCTAGAAGCACAGGAAACCCACATGTTGAGAGATAAGCTGATCTCCAGATAGGATTAACAGTTTTCTTGAACCAGCACTTTGCTTTCAGCCATAAATGCACTGCTTATAATTTGGACTGTAGGGGCTTCAAGTACTTGTGGTAGGACTCATGCACCTTGAAGAGATAAATATAAGTAAGGTTTATTACAATTCCTTGCCAAAGTGTGAACCAAGAAGACCTACATACAATCTATTAGTACATATTACAGTGTGTTTTAACTGATAAAACACAATTTGCTAATTATTACACATACACAGGAAAATAACAGAATTTAGATTTATTTCTAAAGTAAGACTTAACACAAATCCTAACCTAGCTTACTCCTCACCTCTGTATGGTTGAGAGGAGATCTCTTGGCCCATTCAAACATGTGCTCATAGACGTTGCCATCATATCGCCCCAGAACAGAATTCAGCATCTCATCACGGTAGTCAAAGGCATCAACCAGAGACACCGCATTGGGCCTTAATTCTGAGAGAAGACCCTTCAGCCTCTGAGAGATCTGAGCCAGCTGGGGAACACTTAGTAGACCAGCCTAACAAAGAAGAAAAACTGAATCAGGAACAGCTGTTCCTAGAACACATGCTAAACAAGCAGCCTGTATTTATCAAGCATTGTAGAGTGCTGGTATAGAAACCGCTGCCTCCATGTCCTATACTGAACTGCATATCTTTAGGGCAGAAGCAACCCTGTAAACCATGAGGTAGGGCCCCCACTCATGGCTACTAACATCATGCAGTTTGTAGCAAGTGGTGAAATAGTGACCCTGATGGACAATTCTTTTATTTTTAACCTTCTATTGATTTCAGAGTGATGTAAATGAGAGGGAAGTGACTTCACAGCAAAGATTCTAGAATTGAGCTCTATGGTTACTCCTAGATAGGAAACTTTAATGAGAAATTAGTTACCAAAATCTAAGTCGTTATTCACTCTCAAATCAAATCATTGATCACCTCATGTATACAGCACCAAAATCATATATGGCAGCACATCAAAAACATTAAACCACATTGGTTCTTATGTCATGATGTTTGAGGTTTGATGTTATTTATGTGTTGCCATATTTGCATGATTAATAAAAAGAGTAGAGAAGGTTATAGGCACATCACTCCCTACATCTTTGCATGATATGTTTGTCAAAGTTTTGACAGGGTAAGAAAATTGTGTCTGATCTGAACCTAGATTAATGCTGTAAAAATATATTTATTGTTAGTTCATGCATTAAAATGCATTACTAATGTTTACGAATTGAACCTTATTGTAAAGTGCTGTCAAAAAATAACTAAAGTTGCATATGTGTAGTCATAAGTAAGGCGTTAACAGACATTGCAACTTTATAAAATATGTTGGTGTTGTAAGGATGTTGGTGGAATATGTTGTTTATATTTTTGTGTGTTTATAAGTAATAGCAAGATATTTTGTGAGTATATGTTGAGTGTTATCGTAAACTTAATATCCATGGTAAATTTCTCCACAGAGATCAATAAATAACTACAGAAAAAAATCTTTGAATTGTGCACTGTATACAGGAGTTAATTAGAGGATTTGATTTGAGAGTGAATAACAACATTTTCAGTCTGTTCATCACACAGAGGGATTGTATGGCTTCAGAAGACTTGGAAAATAGTGTCGTATCTACTATTTTTACTGTGGTTTCTTGGTGTTTTGTCATTCATGGCGCTTGACAGCTCAGAGTGATTATTCATATTGATTTTATGGATTTTACGACATGTGAAGACTTGTTTTCTACAGAAGGAAAAAGTCATACATATTTGGAATATTTTTTTAAGCAACATTTTTAAACTGAATGTGACTTATATGGTGTAACCTGCAAGAAGTCTCCAGAATTCTGTTGAACTCCATGAAGGGCATAAAGCAGAGCTAAAGTGCTGAGCACAGAGTGGATGGCCGTATCCCCGATCTCACTCAGTTTAGAGGCAAACAACTTCACCACCACATAGTGACAATGGGCCTGTGGAGAGAGAATGAAGAGGAATTCTGGTCAAAACACACAACTCCAAACTACAATAATTTATTTACCGCTGACAGACCCTCTCCATACAAAATAAAACAGCTTGTATAAGGTTACTGATATGATTCTTCATCTCATGTAAGTGGTCAACATTTTTACATCTGTTTTACATCAAAATTACTGATAATTTCTTTAGGAGTAAAACTTCAGCAAGGTAAAAAATACTGAGCACACTTTTAAATTAGTTGATTTGAGAGTGACCATCTTGTTTGTGTGGACCATTTATGCCAGGTTGATAATATCATTGGTAACTATTTATTAACACCAAGTAGGCTATTGTTCTGAAAGCAAAAAGCAACTAAATAAAAGACACCATGTCATCTGCTCAACCGCACAGCACAAGCAACACAAAGCAGTCACGCTTAGTTGCGCGACACACTACTGCAGCCTGCTCAAACTGATCTGCATTATTTCGTTTGTGAAACGTTCTTGTTCCCTTCCATACACTGACTCATATTTATCGTTTATTGAAGTCTCTCATTTTTGAAGCCAATGAGCTGTAGTTTGAAGAGTGAGACTGCTTTGGTGGCTTTTCTTGATTTTAATGACCAACTATATTATGAGCCAATAGAATTCAAATGCAGGCTGTGAAGAAACATATGAATGGTTACACCAGCTGAACAAACTGAACAATCAAGTGGGTCATTTGAGTCTGAACGAGGTGAGACAAGTGTACTGGTAAAGCCGTTCACAAACAAAATGAATGAATATATCAAGGCATATCGTTTGTGAACAAGGATCTGCTGAATGACTGAACTAGAGGGGGCATGTCGTTTGTTCAGTGTAGCATTTGAGTAATCGCGTTCAGTAAGGAAAGGGGAGAAATGTACAAGTTTATCGATTTGTGAAGACAAGTATATAGGTATGTACAAAACATAATCCCAATATATTAATTTGTAAAAATGACTGTAGACCATACAGTTAAAATTACATGAACTACAAATGGAAATGTTGTGCTTTGGTGCACAGTGTACAATATTTAGGCAAAAACGATCATGGTTCTAAACTCTAATTTTAAAGTGTCTTTGAATTTGTAGACATGCAAATTCCATTTGTGCTGCATTGTTCTGCTTTAAAAGACTGACTATAGCACATATAGTGTGGGCTGTGAAGGAGCATTTCACTGGTTTGGCCCAGGGAGCAATACACCTCTTCACTGAACAGGTTGGTTATTTCAGTCTGAACGAGACATATCGTTTGTGAACAAACTGAATGCACTGACACACTTGTGTCACTTTGCGAACTAAATTAATGAATCGGTAGGGCTGGGAATGACCACAGAATGGCCAAATATTTACATGTATTGCGATTTTTTTTTAAGAATTACAATTCTGTAATTATTGTGTTTTGATGTTTTGATATGAATGAGCTGAGTTAACTCATTTTTCTCAGAAAAAAATGTGTATTGAAGAACATGAAATGACACTTGTTTCACCCTGTAATACAGAATTTGCAGGTAAAAGGTAGGGATGTGCAAAACTACAAATTTATAACTACTAATTGACCAGTCAGTACATTGTCTGAGCTATTAGCTGACTAATGAGAGTTAAGGAACCCATGAATAATGCTCCATTATGTCTATGTTACCCAATCAGTGCTTCATAAGAATATACAGTATGGACACCAAGCACAGCCATTGAACAGAGTAACTAACAGATATTCAATAATAAAATAGGCTAAATAACTATACAGTGTTGTGAAAAAGTATTTGCCCCCATAATGATTTCTTCTGTTTTTGTGTATATTTCATACAATTTTATTTTAAAATTTGAACAAAATCTAACATAAAACAACGGCAATCTGAGTAAACACAAAATACATTTTTTTTTATATTATAAATGTTATTTACTGAAGCAAAAATGTTATCCAATATCAACTGGGCCAGTGTGAAAAAATATTTGCCAATTAGTTACAATTCCCCAAATCTAGGAAACTGCATTCATAATGGGTTCAAATGGACAAGGAACACCCAGGTCAGATTACGCCCAGCCCGGTCCAATCAAACAAAGACCTAAATAGAACTTTTTCAGCAGCATGAATTCTGCTAAAAGGTGTCACCCAGTAACATATTATGCAAAAGTCAAAAGTAATTCCAGAATTAATGAGGAAAATGGTGATTGAAATACATTACAAAGCTATTTCAAAGGCCCTAGGACTCCAAAGAACCAGAATGGGAGCCAATATCTCCAAATGGCGAAAACTTGGCACAATAGTGAACCTTCCCAAAAGTGGTCGACCTTCCAAAATTCCTCCAAGAGCACAGCAATGACTCATCTAGGAAGTCATCAAAAAAAGCAAAGGACAACATCCAAGGAACTGCAGGCCTCTCTAGCATCAATAAAGGTCACTGTTCATGACTCCATTAACAGAAATACACTGGCCAAAAATGCCATCCATGGATGAGTAGTGAGGCGAAAACAACTTCTAACCCACAAGAACATCAAGGCTCGTCTGAATTTTGCAAAAACACACCTCAATGATCCTCAAACATTTTGGGAGAATGTTCTGTGGACTGATGAGTCGAAAGTGGAACTGTTTGGAAGACAGGAGTCCTGTTACATCTGGAGTAAATCAAACACAGAATTCCACAAAAAGAACATCATACCTATGGTCAAGCATGGTGATGGTAGTGTTATGGTGTGGGGAAGCTTTGCTGCTTCAGGGCCAGGGTGACTTACAATAATTAAGGGAAACATTAATTCTGCTCTCTACCAGAAAATTCTAAAAGAGAATGTCCGGTCATCAGTCTGTTTGAAAACTGTATTTTGTGTTTACTCAGCTTGCCTATGTTTTGTTATATCTCATTTGAAAATGTAAAACAATTTTGAATGAAAAATAGAAGAAATCAGGATGGGGGAAAATACTTTTTCATAACACTGTTACTTCTTACCCCACAAAACTATTTAAGTAAGAAAAGTAAGAAACATGGAACGCTTCAATACAGAGCGGCTCAAAAATGCTTATGCACATCCCAGATGCTGAGTGACGCGCCTCAATGCACTTTTGTGCCTCTCGGACACAGGTGAGACACTTCAAGTAACTGGAGCGCTTGAAGTTACATGGCGATTGGCTCTGCATTCAGAAGTGCACATTTTTTATTATACTGTAAATATTGTGGAGGCACAACATCACGGCATCCAACAGTTTCATAAAGGCCCAGGTATATTTAGGTGTATACACTTGACGCATGCCCAATACAACTTCTTTGTGATACTCTTTTAGTAGAGTAAATGGCCGGCGCATGCGCGGATGATGCTCACAGATGATGAGAGCATGCGCAAGTCAAGAAAACCTAGAAGTTTATAGCTGCAGACAGAGCTCCAAAAAGGGATGGGAGCTCCAAATCACCTGCAAAATCCAAAAAAAGGAGGTAGATCCTATTCCTATTTGGCTCCTAAACTATGGAATAGTCTCCCAAACACAGGCACACTTTTAAAGTTTAATGTTTAAGTCTAGACTAAAGACTCATCTATTTAGCCAGGCATACATCTATTTTATTCTTCACCACACAATTAGACTGCTTTAGTTAGGTCTGCCGGAACCTGAAACCTGGAATATTGATCATGATCTATAACTCTGCAAAACATTTTATGGCATCTATGCTAATATTATTCTATTTGTTTCCATGTCTCAACCTCGAGACTCTTATCCCGAGGTCACCAGAACAGGATGGATCCAGCTCCATTCCTGCTTGGTATAGACTCCTTGTCTCATGAGTGATGACAAAATGCAGCCAGTCTCAGACTGAATTGATGTCTGTCTATTACGATGGACCTTAGAGGATAAATTGATGCCAACGCCAACCAAAGAAATGGGATACTTAACATGCCATTGCCTAAACCTAGGACTTCAAACTCAACGAAATTACTGGATGGTTGAACTACGAGTTAATCCAGGATAAACCTCAAAAGACATTAGTCATTAATCTTACAGTTCTTACAAAATCTTAAACACTGACCCTTAACACTTACTTAATTTAATAATTTTAATCCTGCAAATAAATAAGTAATATTAGTTTGTTAGCCAGGGGCGAACTGGCCCACACAGTGAGCCTGGTTTCTCAAGGTTATTTTTCTCCATTAACCAACATCTTATGGTGTTGTGTTCCTTGCCACAGTCACCTTCGGCTTGCTCACTGGGTTTCTAAATACAATTATTATTTAATTACTTTTCATATTTCCTATCATATTTAATCAAACGACACAATGATGACGAAGACAAATACAAAAAAAATGACATGACCAGCAAAGATAAGGAGGCCTTTACCTAACCCTTTCCCTAACAGTCTGTGGAGGTGGTGTCACTCCCTTTTGGAGGAACCCCGACCCTTTCCAGGAAATTACACCCTATTTTGGAGATTCTGCCCCCATTTGGAGATCTATAAAAGAAGGTCAAGATATGAAGTTTTTGGACGGGTTCATTTGATCGAGCATTTCCACTTTTTTTTTTAAACATGGTTCAGCACGGCACCATTACTCTCAGCATCGTGCTCAACTGTGCTGGTAGAATGGGTTTAGTATGTGGTGACTTGTTTAGTGTATCTTTATGATTTTATCATGATGTCTTAACCCTCTGGGGTCGACCAACGCGCCGGTGCGTCCTGCTGGATTTTTACGTCATTACAGCTGAAACATAAAATTCTCCATCATTTTGGGGCATACAGATCAAGTGTAAGACATCATTAGAGACTATAAAGGGTCTACTTTTGTTTATGTATACTCACAATAACAAAACCTTGTGCTTTTGTAAAATAAAGAAAATAAAAAGGGTGAGCTTTCAGCAGTCTCTGTGTTCACGAGCATATATCTAAAACATGTCACAAAAATTTACTGAATCTCCGCGAATATTTATCACACAAACGTGAAACATATGCTTAAAGAAAGCTTAAAATGTCTACGTTTAAATAAAATAATTCATATTTAGAACAAATATTCTCCTGCAATGTAATCTGTAACAAAGTGATGTACAGTTTCTCCTGGCTCAGCCAATTATCCCTAATGTGATCACACCCATGGGCAGAGGGCGCTATTCATATGGTAATGTGCTGAGGCGATCAATGCAAATGGTACACGTCCCCGACTGTCTGCCTTAACATCTAGTTCATTCACTTTTCTGCACATTTGGAATATCACACGATACACAAGCGAGAAAGCTCCTGTGACGAAGAGTTAACATTTTCCTCAGAAGAAGAGAGGGACTCCGATGAACATTTGCATTTTGAAGAGAGACTTGTTCCAGCCAAGACTACAATTTCAGATGAGTAAGTCATTCAGTTTTACTTACATATTAGTTGGCATGTAAATATTTGACTAGTGGGACTGCTTCCAGACTTGCCAGCCAGGATTCAGAGAATTGAAATTTGAAATATGACTCCTAATAGGCAAGTTTTAGTTACATTTGCTGTTTCGGCTAAACCAGGCATTTAAATTGTATGCTGTATGATATAAATATGATATGAAATATGGTATAAAAATATATGAATGTTTAGATTATATTTAAGGCTGTCAATATAATCGCATTTACAAATATTTGCTGAGAAGTCCCCTCATATAACAATAACTCAATATAATGATTTAATCATATTTATATCAATATATAATTATACATAGTTATCTTTAAATGTTTAAAAATGATATTTTATATATACTTATGATCAATAATATGGTAGTAAACAATGCATTGTATTCTAAAGCCGCTTTTTGTACGGTCTTATCAACGATTAACTCTTCTGCTACAGGAATGTAAAGCATTTTAATTAACTGAAAAAATAAAAAAATTACATTACATTACATTAATATATATATATATATATTCAGATAATTCAAATGAAAAATATAATATTTTCTTAATAAATATCATTTTAAGCTAGTCTGGGAACTTTTACCTTTCTGCATGTTCGTGTCCAGTGGTAAATACAAGCCCTCAGCAAATGATGGCAACCCATGTCTTTTTCTCTTTACTTTCCTTTTTGCAACATAGTCTTTGCTTTTGCATCCCTGTCTTTGCTATTTGTCAGCAGAAAACCATGGAAAAAGCCGTCCTGGAATATGCAATCATCCTCCACTTTCTCCATGAAAAGCGGCTTTTGTCCAACTTGCGGTGAGGAATAAAGACAAGCTGTGCTGGAAAGATCACAACATCACGGTTTTTCTGGACTTTGCTAGTGCTACACAAGCGAAGTGCAATGGATTCTAAGAGTGTAAAAATTGCTTCACCAACAGAAGGTGGGCTTCGCACAAATTTTTCCTGCTATGCTGAAAATTGACACCAAGGGTGGTTGCAAGACTTTTACATGCCCTCAACAAGCTATACCCTTAATTAAATCAATGGTGTGAGTGGGTAAGGCACTTGGCCAACAATAGACTACACATCGTACATTTTACTGATGCTGCCAGAGAGACTATGTTATTCTGCCTGCTGCTCACTGACTCTAAATCTACTCTCTTTATTTTTCACTTTCTCCCTTTATTTGTTCTTTTTGTGGGTTTGATGTGATTATTTACTGTGGCTTATTTCATGGAATACTTTTTTGTCCAAAATAAATGGAACGGTTTATGTATAAAAAAGATTATCCTTTAAGTACATATGTAACAGATATAAAGTATTAAATATAGCTGCAAGCAGCGATTAATGGGGGTTCATGCCTTTATGGTCATTTAAGTTCACATACAAAAGATATTAAGTATTAATTAGAAAGCCTAAAAACAACTTAAACAATGTTAAAATGCCTTAATTTTATGAAACATCAGGTGAGGTATCACACAGATATGGTATTTTTTACATTCCTGACTGTTATAGTGCCACCAAGAGGCAAAAGGTACACAATTTCAGGTGTCCTTCGAATGACCCCATATATACCTGTGGAAAATGTTTGGAAAACGTCTCATTCCATTCAAGAGTTATAACTGTTCAAGTGAAAGTAGCAATGCCACAGCTTATGTTTTGGTGTAGCTTTGCAACATTGAATCGAAGTTTAAACCTTTTTTTGATGATTATTGATAATGGGACTCCACAGAATCTTTCTGCACTGGTTTGGTTCCGATCGGGTGAACAGACTAGGACTAGATCAATAGCTGCTAAAATATGATTTTGTTGATTGCGGCTATGTTTTTCTAGGTATGTGACTGTCCTTATAGACCTTGATGGCAATTTAGACACAGACACTGCATGCAAAATTTCAAGTCGATTGGCACAGCTGTTCCATAGTTAGATTCATTTTAAGAATTTTTACTTTTATAGCACCACCAAGAGGTGAAGATGCAAAACTGTTTTTGTGTTTCCTTGGAATGACTCCATACATGTGTACCAAATTTGGTGACATAATCTGATTCTGTTCAAGTTTTAACAATTTTTGTAAAAGTGGCCATGGCCATTACGAACGTTTTGATGTACTGTTTGACGATAAATCAAAAAACTTTTCATTTTGGGACTCCAGAGAATCTTTCTGCACTGGTTTGGTTCCAATCAGGCGAACAGCCTAGGACTAATTTAAAAAGTAATCTTTTAAAATAACCTAAAATATTTATTGAACATTTTGTTTCACACAAATGGTACTTGAGATAAAGTTTTTCAGAATAAGGAGATCTTCAATGTGGTATGAATAAAGTAATTCTTTGTGAAACATAGCGATATATATATACTATGATTTACACTAATGCAAAACGTGATAGCATCTTCCGGTGGCCAGTTATTTTTCACAGACCTCTTGGGCCAAGAGCCAAATAGGCCTACCAAGATTTTTTTTAAAGATATGCAACTGTCCTCATATACCTTGATGTACTTTGTACAAAAGACACTGCATGCAAAATTTAAGACGGTTCCATAGATATTGTCATTTTTTATTTTTAAATAATATAGCGCCCCCAAGAGACAGAAGTGTGAATGATCTCATTCCATCCAAGAGTTATAACCATTTAAGTAAAAGTGGCCCTGCCCACAACTTACATTTTGTTCAATGATGAATCAATTTCAAATATCCTTTAACGACTTTTCATATCGCTGAATCTTTCTGCACTGGTTTGGATATGATTGGATGAATGGTGTAGGAAGAGTTAGATTTGAATGTTTTTCAAGCGAGCCTAAACAGCGGAAAAACGAAGGGTCAGAGCAAAAATTTGACAAGGGGAAAAACTCTTCGGCATTGCGCAAGGAATCACTGGAAAAAAGAATTTTGTGTCTAGCCCATACGGCTCGAGTTATTTCCCAGGAAGTTTTTTTCAGAATTTTCTTTGTTTTTATCACTGTAGCGTCACCGTGAGGTTGATCGGGGTGAGACTACTATTGTTCCCTAAAGTTTCAAGTCTCTAGGCCTTGACCTCTTACATAAGTGTTTCACATTTGGTGATAATATCCATTCCATTCAAGAGTTATAACCGTTTTTGTAAAAATTACTGTGCACGATACGTACGTTTTTGCATACCGTTGCGACAATGAATGAAAACTTTTTTTTTTAATAACTTTTCATATTGGGACTTTGCTGAATCTTTTTGCACTGGATTGTTTCTGATTGGGTCTAGGTTTATTTTTTTGCAAACAATCAAAAATAGTGGGAAAACAAAAGGGCGGAGCAAAAATTGACGGGTAAAAATCTTCGGTATGACAAGGAATCACTGGACATTTTTTTTTTGTTTCTAGCCCTTACAAAGGTGTTGCAACAGTCTTATGCCTGTTACAAGGCATATTATTTGTTTTGTTAAACCTGTACAGGAAGTAGTAGAGCAAGAAATTAGATCAGCCTGGTTTGCCACATGCTTTCTACTGCTCTCAAGAAGAAATTCTTGTTTGAGAACTTTTGTTTGCTGCTCAAATTAAGGATTTTTTTGTTCTGTTCCAAGTTTTGAAACCTGTGTTACCTTGACTACTCCTTGGAGTTATCTTTGTCCTTTGGTGCACAATTTTAACTGGCTAAGAGTCTGTTTGAAAAGGGAATACAAGGACTACACAAAGCACTATTACCATACAACAGATAAGACTGTTTCCATTCAATTTCATCACCATCATGCTTCCATCAATCTATTACTTGCTGTATATTCATTTCACCTGTTCAAGCCATACCATATTCTGTTCATTTCATCTGAATGTCTCTTGTTTCATGGTTGTTTTCTTGTTGAAAGGTTTATTGAAAGTTTGAGAATTGTAAATACACTCTTGTAAAAACACTTAATTGTTTATACTAAACTCAGCAAAAACGATATGTCCTCTCACTTTCAACTGCTTTTATTTTCAGCAAACCTGTGTAAATATTTGTCAGATTTGTCAGTTCTTGCTGTGAGATGTTACCCCACTCTTCCACCAAGGCACTTGCAAGTTCCCAGACATTTCTGGGGGGAATGGCCCTAGCCCTAGCCCTCACCCGCCAATCCAACAGGTCCCAGATGTGCTCAATGGGATTGAGATCCTGGCTCCATGCAGCAAGCCTAAACCATGTACACGCTGATGAGCAGGGACCCTCATTCCCAGCAGGGCCTCTTTCTTTTGGTGTTTTTCAGATTCTGTAAAAAGGTCTCTTTAGTGTCCTACATTTTTACAACTGTAACCTTAATTGCCTACCATCTGTAAGCTGTTATTGTCTTAACGACCATTCCACAGGTGCATGTTCATTGCATGGAAAGCATTGTTTAAACCCTTTACAATGCAGATCTATAAAGTAATTTGGATTTTTTTTTACAAATTATCTTTAAAATACAGTGTCCAGAAAAAGGACTTTTTTTTTTTGCTGAGTTTATATTGTTTATTCTTAATACACTTATGAGAATAATTTTTGGTTGCTATAATTTCATTTGTTTTACTTTACATACCACTTTTAAAACACTAACCATCCCCTGGATAGTTGCAAAACTGGTCCCCCCTTATTCTCGTATAGCAGCCCAGTTCAAAGCAGTCGGAATGGTTATAGTTTGTTGACCCTTTATAGCAATGTTAAAACTTCAGAGATGTGTAAAAGTCTTGGTCTTACAGACATTTAGACTTCTGAATCCATCTGGGAGGGACTACATCTATTTTTCATCAGTTCATAATAATTACTCTAGAATATATATATATATATATATATATATATATATATATATATATATATATATATATTTCTAAGTCACTTATTCCATCTACCACTGACTGCTCAATTAGGAAAATTTTAGGTTCAGATCATGC